>APFE030284672.1:451891-468620 GCA_000404065.3 Pinus taeda
TTAAGAATTTTATTAATAAATCAACTAATATATTAAATAATTAATATATTTGGGCAATTAATAATAAATCTCTTGAAATAATTTAAAATAAAATAAAAATAACATAGGGTTAGTAAAATAAAATAAACTGGGGAATTAGGGTTTTAAAAATTTTAACTATTATAAAAATATAAATAAAATATGATAAGGGAATTAGGTTTAATAAATAAGGGGTAGTTTATTCTAATAAAGTAAAAGTAATATGAATTAACTAGATTAATTTTATTAATCTAATATAAATAATAATATCAAAATAAAAATAACAATTAAAAACAAATTAAAATGATTTTTAAATATTCCCTTAAACTAAGTAATTATTGAATTTTAATTAATTTTAAACATTTTAATTAATATTTTTATCAATTATATCAATTAATTATATTAATTAATTGATTATTTAATCTGAATAATAAAATAAAATTGAATATTAAATAATTTAATAATAATAATAACAATTATATATAAATAAATATCTTGAATTAATAAAGAGTAATGTCGGCTGTCATTTTAGCGTTCCTTTGTGTATTTATATTCAGGTTCCTAGCGCTCTCTCTCTCATCATCTTTCATTCAATTCAATTCTATCCTTCAGAAGCGTCCTGATGATGGACCCCTGTTGGGGTTTGAAACGTCGACAGACTGAACTGGAAACTGTGGATAATCCGGAACATGAAGCTACAAAGGATTTTATGAACCACCAACCAGAAGCTGATCAGGAACATATGTCTTAACCATTCGATGATGACGCCGCCACTCATGAATATGATCTGATATGAGTAGCAATAGTTTGTTTAAATTTGGTTAGGAGTTCCGTTCCAGTCTCATATCTGATAGGTAACTAGAAGTGGGTCAGAAATGTGATGGCTAAAGTCGTAAAGTTATCGAAAGAAGCTCGTGGTAACACAATGTACCACTTCGTAGCCGGACCAGTAAGCGTTCTTTGGAAAATACGGAGTCTAACCGAGTCACCATTTAAGGAGTTTTATGAATACCACAAATGAAAGGTCATGACATGATTTGATGGGTCTTCTCTGGGATTTCCATTGAATTTCGGAACATGAGAAGGTAACTTATGCGGAATTACCAGCCATTGAATTGCATATAAGATTGGATCATTAATGAGTCGGTTTAAATCTGGTAATTCTAGAGTTGCTAAAAATGGCAACGGTTGATTCAAGTTAGGTTGAGCATACCTAGGATATGATGGAATCACCTGAGAAATAGGTCTTTGCATACCAACATAGGGCACCTGCATTTGGTAACCTTGATAAGGTGGTTGTTAAACAAATCCGGAATAAGGTGGTTGTTGATAACCAAGTTGAATTTGTGGTTGTCCATAACCAGCAAAGCCTTGTTGACCAGGACCTTGGTAAGCTTGATATTGTCCAAACCTAGGTTGAGCCTGTTGGCCAGGTCCAAATTGGGGTTGGAATTGTTAGAATTTAGGTTGTTGAAATTGGGGTTTCCATGGTTATTGAATCAACTGTTGTTTTTGTTGGTACAACTGTTGTTGATTTAATAGTTATTGTTGCCTAGCAATGAAAGGTTGGCCAGGTTGTGAATAAACTATACCAGTGTAAGCCTGAGTCACTCAAGATACAGGTATACTAACCTGAGGTTATTGGATCCCAGACACAAGTGGTTGTTGCATAACAGCTTGAGAAACTTGAACTTCTTGACCCGAAACTTGTGGTTGTGAGGTAGAAGGACCATTTTGTACAGGTTGAGATACAATTGTTTGAACATGTGACTGCGGTACAGTGGTAACAACACGTGTAGTAGGAATAGCTGACATATTTTGCATTGGTTGTGTTGGATACACAAACCTTGGTTGAACTAGAATTGTTGGTTTCCATTGACAAAATCGAATTCCAGGCTGACCTGAATACTGCGGGATACTACCATATGATGGTCCTCCAGGATAGGGAGGATAAGGTGAATAAGCATATTTCTCTCCCTATGGTGGCATTCCAGTATGTAATGGAAACATAGGTCTTTGTTGACCATACTGCCCAGTTTGATATTGATATGTAGGTTCAAACTGTTGAGTTCTCATTAAAGAAGAACCAGGTAGAATTCTGGTTGAGGGCATGGGTGATGACCATGGTTTAGAAGCAACCCTTGAGTGGGTTCCAAATAAAGATTGGTATTCAACCAGGATGGACGATTCACCATATAGGTGTGACTCAGGTGTAGTATAAAACATCAAAGAGGTTACGACAAAAGATTCTACCGCAGCTGCATCAGATGATACAATCTGGGATGTTGACAGTTATTCAGCAATAGTTAACTGACCCAAAAGTTGTCCTAAAGAATTGACAAGTAGTTGAAAAGAAGCAGGATCAAAAGGAGCTGTAAAACAAGGAGTATAGGGATAAAGGTTAAGTCAGGTTCTGAAATGGAATGGGGTTCCAAGTGTATAATCTTCTTCCAATTCTTCCTCGACAACAATTAAACCAGATAGAAGAACTTCACCGTCTGGTCCGTAATAGACTTATGGTGTTGATAAAGTCAAAGTTTCAGTAGTTACTGATGTCTGAGGGGTAATGAGTTGATCATCTTCCGGTAAAGTAACAACTTATGAATGTTCAAATTCGAAGTCCAGATGTTCGGGTAAAAGAATAACAATTTCAGAAAGAGGTTCCTGAACAAATTCAAGTTCATATGTAACTTCAGTTTGAACTATGATAGGTTCTGGATTAACTTCTGGTTGAATTGATTCAAGTTCAGAATTAATTTCTTTTTGAGCAATTTCAAGTTGAGGATCAACTTGTTGTTGAACAACTTCGATTACTATTTCACTATGATTAGCGAAAATTTCCTCAGGTAATTGTGAAACTTCTTCTTCAGAAATGGATGTACCATAAATAGTTGGAGTAACTAGAGCTCATTACTTATTGAAATGGATGATTTTGGTAATTCAAATGAAGAACCAGGAGTTCTTGATGTACTTGGCTTAGTTAAGTGAGACTACTTTGACCGAATAGGTGTAGCTTCGGGCGGCAAAGGCGGTTTACTCGCTCTTCTCCATGAACGATGGGGTAGGGGTTGATGTTCCTCCATGATTGTTGATTAATTTTATTATCAAAAAAGAAATAAACAAAAAGGGGTAATCTAGGCAAAAGGTTTACCAAGCAACTGTGAACTGCAGAATACCTCCTGGTGAACCAAGAAGTATGGGCAGGCAATCTCCCCAATTGTTGTGTTCGGTGTATCACAGTGTACAAGGCAGCCGACTCGGTTACCTAAGGATGGATAGCAACCAAGTGTTGTCCTCCCATATATACCTGAAGGTACATGAAGGCCCAATCCGTATAAGCGTTGTCTAATACAAAACCGCACAGTGAGAGCATTCCCATATACTTTATGTACTATAACACCGCCCTATATACCCGAAGGTACGTGGACGAGCTACAATATACTCACATACATGGAATGAGGTATCACACTTGGGATGTATTGTAGACAAGTTAGCGAGAGCTGCTTTGTTTTACAATGCCGGAACACATCTCTAGCCTAGAACTACTAAATGTTTTTCGTTAATGACAATGCTCCATTAGGCAAAATTGATGTTAATTTTAAGTTGATCTTGCTTAGGAATTTTTCTTTCAAGTTCACCACGTGATGTATTCTGAAATTCCTAGGAATGCAACTATTATGATAAGCATTATTTCCGTTCAATTTAACGATGAAAGTCCAAGCTACTAGGGATAGAGAAATCAGATTTCTTTCGATCAAAGATCAAAGAGCACAATCTAATGCAATTTCCTTAAACTATTCCTATGAGCACACACAAACTTTTTTGATGCATCTTGAATGTATTTATTTTCGATTTCCTTAATGTGAATGTGAACAAAAACTAATGCACATACAATCAATAAATATTTAACAAGAACGGAGAATTTACGATAGTTCTGTTTCGAAGGAAAAGAATACTTTTACGAGACTTTCTTTCGAACAAAGATTAATCAACTATATTCTAACTTTGACTATGGATCGATAATGAAAAAGAAAACATTTAAGAAACATTAATCAATCAAGTCAAAATAGGGCTAGAAAAGGAGATAGAAACTTGTTCTCTAAGACATGACATTCATTGATCAATCAGCAAACAAACAAATAGAGAAAAGTTGGCAAAAACTCATTCTAAAGGTGGGAAACAGACCCTAGGAGGATCAGCGCAACCCTGAATGGGAGAGAGTGCGCTTCAGAACACTGTCCCTAAGCCAAGGGTGCTCTAAAGCACACTGTGCCCCTCACAAGCCTGTGCTGGTGACAGTGAGCCATTTCAAAAGGCAATTTGACACAGTTTTGACCAAAATTCAATGCAAAAGAGCTAAAATACAATCAATGAACACAAGTAGGGTCTGCAAGAATGTCCTAGGAGGTGGATAAGCTACTAGGAAATATGATATTCCCTAGCAAAGTCACCAATTAGTTTTGGAGAATTTGGTATCTACAAATAAATACTAATTCCCTAGATAAGTAGCCATATCTAGAAAAACAGTTTAAAACACTTTAGCTTTTTCCTATAAGAAATAGATAAGACAAAGAAGATGAGAAGACCTAATTGTAGTTATATTTTCCTCTTGTCTCCTTTTTATCAATCATTTCGCTCCTTCCCATACTTAACATGCTTGAGAAGTACCTGTAAACACAAATAGAAGACAAAGAATCGATCAAAGCAAAAGATCTATTGAATACAAGTGAATGGAATAAAATACATTTCACACATATAAGCAAGATCTGACAATACAAACATATGGGAGAAAGGTTCAAATAATTTATCGAATAGAAGAAGTAATTACAACCATTGTGTCTGATTCAAATTCATTCCTCCAGCTTGGATCCCATCTACATCACATCAAAATACTGACAAACTTGTAGCATTACAATACTTGCTTCAAAGCCAATTCTCATAGCAACATTATCTCCTTACAATTCAACATAGTCCAACCCCTGATCACTTAGATGAGTAGTCAATTTATAGGGAGATGAAGGAGCTTTTTTCATAAATGGTGGTATTGAATGTCCTTCCATACTTATAATTAGTTCCATGGAGGAAGGGATGAGAGGATAGGATGCATCTTAACTCATTCCTCATCCATTTTCGATCTCATAGGAGTTGACAAGTCAGGGAACCTTCTAGATGACTCCAAAAGATAAGAATATTCCCCAAACCATATGTGAATTTCTCTCAAAATCACCCATCGTAGGTGAAAGGAAGCCTAAGTGCTCTGCAAAGCACCCTGGCATGGACTTAACTGCTCTGCAGCACACCCTTACATGGGCCTACCTGCACTGGTCTCTCTAGAGGTCATTTCAAGATATCTTCATGTCATGAACCTGTCTGGGAAGGAGGCATTCAAAAGGGTGAATTGTTTAGGGAATGTAGAAACTAGAAGTATGATTTGATGAGTCCTAAAAAATTGATCTGGATGATGGAGGTGATGTGCCCAAATGGATCTGTAACAGTGAATTTTGTTGCACTTGGTCTCAATTTTGATATATCTTGTTGCATTTCTTCCTCTTCTTCATGAGTGATGCTAGAGCTTTCAGGTTGCTTAATAGGTGTTTCCATTTTATTTATTCAAAGCATCAATTAATGATAATTATGCTTCAATATTCCTTTTTAATTCCTTCAAACTAATTTTTCAAACCAAACTTATGCAAAATTTAAAAGAAAAACTTCACACCTTTTTTCACGTTGTAGGAGCTTGATATTGAATCTCATGTATCTCTAAAATTTTGGGTCTCAAAGATCTAAAATTTCTAAATGTGGTAGCCCTCTGGGTCCACTTTCCAACGCCACTAGTCTGATCGAAATTGGATCCTCCAAGAAATAGTTATGCCCAATCTCCCAAGATGACTTGATTATACACTTTTTCAGTAGAGTGAGATTGTACGATTTTCCACGTGTTACGGCTTCAACCTTTGGACCTGAAAACAATGCAAAGGAAACTGCGGTCTATCTTATTTTTGTAACTTCTTATGAAATTTCAATCTGATACTCAGATAGAAAGTTATGACACTTTTCCCAAGGTCACCTGTTTGGGACATAATTTGGGAACCTGCAAAAACCCTAACTTCCTTAAATCATATCTCCAAAAATATAGCGAGACAAGATCCAAAATTCAGACCTGATGATAATCACAATTTTGGCTCAAATGGGTTTTTTTGTTAGATTTTGAAACATCACAGAATAAAAGTTATAATGAAAAATCCATGATGACCTGTTTGGAGCAACGAAACCCTAGAATCCAAAGCTCTGATACCAAATGTTATGGACCAACTCACAAAAAGATAGAAAAGTTACATCAACGACTTCAAAATCAGCCTCTTAAAGGGGGAAACCTCATTTACATTACAAAAATGAACAATTTATGGATGATACAAATGAATAAACCTCCTTTCTATATATAGGAGTCTAAAAGGTCACAATATAATCAAAGTCGACATAAAAATAAAAACATAATGTTACAACAATAACAATAGTGGACTTCTATGGGGAACACTAATAATAATATGGGGACATCAATAGGGGCACAATAATAAAAATAAGGGCTACAATGACAATAGTAATGGGGGAATCACTAGTATTATAGGGACCTAACACTTCAACCCACTTTGTAAAGTAGTCAATCGTTGTCAAAATCAATTTACGTTACCCACTCGAGGGTGGGTGAATCTCTCATATGAAATATAATCCCCATTTCTTAAAAGACTCTTCCAAAAAAATTGCAATCAAAGGAAATGGAGCCAACTTATTCTTCTCAACAAACACTTAATTCTCCCTGCAACTTATCAACAACTTATAGACATCAAAGAACATGATAGGCCAGAAGAAGCTAGCCTTCAATATTTTATGAGTTGTGAACCTTCCAACTATAATTCCCTCCACCAGCACAGCCATAATATTCATTAACAGTCTCAGCAATCTCATGTTCAGTTAATCATAGCAACAGTATACCTTGAGGGTCCTTTCGATAGAGTTGACCATATGTGATGACATGTTTTTGGGCTTTCATCCTTAAAGCAATGTATTTGACTTTGTCCAAGCTAGTTGGGAAGCTAAGAAACAACAGGTAGTGGACAATACTTTCATACCATTCAGATCAAAGGTATTTATAAGCAATTTTTTTATCTTTCTCACCCGCCTAATTCTCCTCACCTGCTATAGTTGGACCTGGAACCTCTACCATTAAAATTATCCCCAATGCTTGACAGTTTTCCTTTCCTTGGATAAAATCTTAGCCAAACACTGTCCCTTTATCAGTTTGGTTGGCTTGATATCCATGTCATATTCTTGGATTTTTTCTATCCATTTGCCCCTTTTCCCTTCATTGTCTCCTTGCATAAGAATATCCTTCACGACTGCCATAAGGACAGAGGAAATGATTTTTTACTTTAGAACATACGTATTGAAAGCTTTCACAGCCTTAACCAATGCATAGGCTTGTTTTTCCAAGATATCATACCTCAACTCTACACCCCTCAATCCCTGGCTGAAAAATGACACTAGTTGCTCTTTCTCTTTTGCATTCTTCTGCAATAAGATAGTTGCAACAGTATTGGGAGACGCAAAAGAGAATATGAGAAATGGCTTCTAGTAATCAGGATTTTCCAAGACCAGAGCTTCTCCAAAGGCCTTCTTAATTATGTCAAAATATTCTATGGCCTCCACAGTCCATTTGACCTCTCTTCCCTTTCTCAACATATATGTAATATCCTTTACAATATCAACATAATTGGGCACAAACTTTCTTAGAAAGTTTATCCTCTCTAGGAAGATTTGTATTTCCTTTTTGTTCCTAGGAAAGGGGATGGTGTTGTTTGCTTATATCCTCCTAGTATCAATTCTCACTCATTCATTTGACACTATATGTCCCAAGAGCTTGCCTTCTCTGAGAGAAAATTGTAACTTCTTTGGATTCAAAGACAAATCATATTTCCTACATTTCTCAAAGTGAGTTGTAAATGCTATAGGTTCATTACACTTTGAGAATACAATTATGTTGTCTAAGTAAATCACCACAAAGAGATATTCCGCCCGAACAAATGTTATGTCCATTTCTCTTTGGAAAGTAGCTCTGGCATTCATGAGACCAAAAGGCATTTGGGCATACATGAATGTTCCCCACGGTGTTGTGAAATTTTCCTTCTTTTGGTTTTCTGTATGCACAATGATTTGGTTGAAACTAGAGAACCCATCAATCATAGATAGTCTTGATGATCCCAACATATTTTGCAAGATATAGTCCATTTTGGGCAAGGCTAATTATCCTTCAAGGAGGCCTTGTTCATTTTTTTGAAATCCACCCACAATCTAATCTCTCCATTCTTATTTCTGACATGAAAAAAATTAGCCATATAGTCTGAATATATCAAATGTATAATAATTTTAGCTTGGAGCATTTACTTGATTTCCTTCTTAATCAAGGGGAGGAGCAAAGGATAGATTTGCCTCAATTTCTACTTGTGGGGTTTTATTTCAGGGTTCAAAGGGATCTTATGTTGAATAATACTAGTATCATAATTTTTCAAATCCTCATAAGACCATGTAATGATATCATCATACCTTCTTAAAAAGGTCAAGGTACTTCTGCTTGTATTTCCATGGAATCCCTTTGGCTAACTTAATTAGTTTGGGTTATTTATATGTACCAATATTACAGTCCTCTATATCTTGTTTAGACTCCTTCTTAGCTGTTTTGGTAGCCACATCATTAGCTTCAAACAATATTTCCAATCGGACTAATCCCTTTTGGATTATGTTCCCCTTCAATTGGATAACCTTTTGTCTGGCCATAGAGTCTTCCCACATCACTTGTTTCTCAGATGCTTCCAATTCCTCGATGGCTTCGTCTTCTTAGTCTATGACAAAGTTAGAAAACTCCCCTATCACCTCCAAGAATCTTTTAATCTAATCTTCTTCTTTGAATATCTTCTAGTACTTTATATTTTCAGGCATTGAGGGTTTGTGCCTAACTTCAACTTGATATCTCAATAAGGGATTTTTGGGGGCTCTGAAAGTATTAGTTGTCGTAGCTAAAGAATTTGTCATCTTGTTTTGATCCCTAGGAAAAAATTTAATGTTAAAAGCGAGAAATAAATTTTCAACTAAATCCCATACTTCATTTCTATATGATTTAAGCTTGGGATGCTTGGTTTGGCTTTGGTTCTTGATTTGTTTCACAATCAGCTCTGAATCTCCAAATACCATTAAAAATTTAATCTTTAAGTATCTAGCAACTTGTAGACCCAACACCAAGGCCTCGTACTCAGAAATTTTGTTTGTAGATTCAAGTTTGTTTAATCCTAAAAACAAAAAACAAACAAAAACAAAAAAACAAAACAAAACAAAACAAAAAAATAACAAAAAATAAAAAAACTCTACACCTCATCATTACATTAGTATTTCTCCAATTTGTATGCAAGAGGAATGAGGATTCCCTCGAGATATTTTACCAATACCCGTGCTCCATTTCCTTCCTTGGAGTAGGCTCCATCAAATTATAGCTTCCAAAGATAGCTAGCTTTTGTTTGATGCAAATTGACCGGTAATGGGATCTAGAAAGAAGCATACCAAATCTTGCAAGAATATTTGCGATGATAACGTCCATCACCACACTCTTTGTAGGAATTTGATCCAAATTGAAAACCATGTATTTGATCATTCCCAATCATTTGACTCTTTTGGAGTCAAAGAAATACAATTCCTTATATGGTTTAGTTATTTGGAGATCTAGTTGTTCCATAAGAGACAAAGGCATGAGATTATGAGAGGAACCTAAATCCAGCATGCAATTATGCAACAAAAAATCATGGATCACTAAGGTTACATAGAACGGAGGGGTGTAACGGTCCTGCTCCTCCACATGGGAGGTGAACATGACTATATTCCTTTCTTCCTGCATATTTAGATTATCCTAAGATGAGGCAAAGTGAGGTGTCCAACTCTATCTTCACTAATTTATTTGAAAGTATCCTAATTTAATTTAGCCTTTGCTCTTGAGCATCCTTCATTTGGCTAGTGGAGCTATCCTCTTCTTTTCCCCTCCTCTTATCACTATGTTCACCCCTTCTTTTCCACTTTCCAGTCGATGCAAAATTTGCTTCAACCTCCAAAGCATCAGTTTGGACTGGTCTAATGAGAAGGATTTCCTCTCTCTAAGAATAAACCTGAAATTTGGTTCAAAAGCTCCAGCAAAGACCACCTTAGTTGTTGCCCATGGAGATTTCCTCTCTCTAAGAATAAACCCAAAATTGGTTCAAAATATTCAGCAAATACCACCTTAGTTGTTTCCTATGGAAGTTTAATCTCAGTAGGCAGTTTTTCTATAACTTATTAAATATTTTATGAATTTTTTCATGTCCTCATTATGGTTTTTCTTTATTGCATTGAACTTGGTGAAGAAATATATGTGGTCTTTCTTCTCTGCTTATTTCTGCATGAAAGTGTTCTCCAATTTTTCCCACGTGTTAATTGAGGCATTTGGTAAGGTATTAAACCATTTTCTAGCCTTCCCATTTATGGATTGCAAAAATAGTCTTAGGACTACATCCAAATTCTATGCATTCAAGCTTTCGGCAAATTCATAGAAGACCTCGATGTGTTTTTGGGTTGAAAGATCATCCTCTCTAGTGAATATAGGTAGGAGCTTAATATAACCTTGAGGCATTGCATTCATAGATCATTGCAGGTTAAGTGGGGCATATATATATTAAGCATAAATCAAGGACAACCATATTTTGCAATGGAGGTTGGAAAATAATGATAACAGGGCCTGATTGAGGAGTTGAATGAGTTGTACCTAACAAGACCTGGTGTGAGATATTAGTGGGAATTTTAGATGGGCTAGTAATAATAATATATTTGACCTATTCGAATTATGGGAAGGTATGGAATGAAAAATGGTCATAATTGATAGAGGTATCTTCAGACTTAGGTTTTGAGAAGTAAGATCCAAGGAAAAAAAAAATGTTCTTCTAAAATCTCTAAGCCTAGACGAAGTTTCGGGATATTTTATCTCCACTCTTTAAGAGATAAAATTTGATGCCTGTAAGGTAAACACAATGGGAACTGGAGTTTTGGGGTTTTTTCCCTCCAAATTTTCCTAAAGATTATTCTCTCGGGATCAAAAACAAGAGGGGTTTTTTGTTGTGAGGTATATGAACAAATAAGAGTCCTCCTAAAAGCCAGGGTTACAACTTAATGACTTTTCTTGGTGAGAGATCTAAACTCACACTTCCTTCACTCACCATATGAAAGGAATGTTCAAAATTGTACCTAGGGAAAAATACTCAAATTCGGTCCCCGGTAATGGCGCTAAAAGATGTTGTGGTTCCTAGAGACAAACCCTAGGTTGAGATTAAGGGTCAATTCCTAGGACATATTAGAGTCTCCCATAGACAAATATTTAACATTCAAGATTTAATAAAATATGAAAGAATTTGAAATTGGTCCAATATTCATACTCAGGTACTAGACATGTTACCCACGTTGATAGTATATTATTCCAAAGTAGTAACATTCAGCCATGGCGGCCTACACATAGATAGTGGATATTTCTTAATTGTCTCTGTATAGGTGAGTGAAGAAATAAAGATAGAATTTTGTTGCAAAGGGATAATCAATAGAATATTGTGCATCTAACTTCAGTAGAGTAATGTATGGAAAAATGTAATGACATTATAAAGTGCAATTTAAGGCTTTCAATATTACATTTATAGGTACCATTTTCCATAACATAACGCAGATAAATCTCACATACAAGATTTATTTCCAACAACTAAAATTACATTATTTCTAAGAGGAAAGAAACACGCATGAAAAATATACATGGAGAGAGGAACACATACTCCACATAAAAATTCTTGGAATCACCATAAACTTCTTCATTAGGATTTTAGAAAAGCATGCATGTATTTTTTCTTAGAAGATAGCCAAATTTGCAGAAAAAAGTGGTATTTTGAATGGAAAATTGAACCTTTCAAATGATTTGTCTCATCCCTCTAAAATGGGGAGTTCTAACAACAACAAAAATTATAAAAATATATTCCAATGTGACAGATGGCTAAAATGATTAACTGTGTCAGCATGTTGAATGCCTAACTGCTCTAATCATTTCCTAACAACTTGATCTTCAAAATAAATTATATACAAAATGGTCAAAACAGTTGATATAAGCTATGATTTTGAAATCAAGAGAAATCCTCATTACCAGCTCGCTTGATCCTTAGAAGTGGGCCTAGGCTCCACCACCCTAATTCGTGACGAGTTGACTAGTTGGTCACACCTTTGCAATAAAATTGAGTTTGGTATAGGAGTGTGAATAAGGGTATTGCAGGCCATCCTCAATTTTGTGAGTTCCATGTAATTCAGCTTGTCGATGAAAAAGGTTTTCACTAACCATGGTAGTTGGAAGTCCCTTTGCAAGTAGTTTACTATGGTACTTCCCTAGAGAATGACAGTTTTCTCACGTGATGTGTCCACCTTGCTCTTGGCCTCAACTAGAAATTGTTCATATTTATCCCAGGGTAGTAGTTTCCCTTGGAAATCCCAATAACTAGGTAAGCCTGCTCTGGCCCTCTAGTCAAAATTAGAAATGAAGGTTGCTATTACCTTTGCCAGCTCACTCACGTGCACTTCAACGTTGTCCCTTGCTTCTTTCTTTTGAATCACTTTATAAATTTCCATGATCACATCGATCCTTTCAATTATGTCTATGACCCTTAATTCATCAGATGATTTTTCATTAAGGAGTTTGATACATCTCTCAGAAATACATTCCTTCTTAGCATTCTCCTCTTTGGCTAACAAGATAGAAAACTTGATGGTTTTTACCGAAGCCTTCTGCTCTACAATAAATTTCATATGTTCCAAAAGTTTCATAATTTTTGAGATGATGTCTTCCCATATTATGTGTCTAGCTTCAACAAGGGCCATACTTCCCTTCAATTTTCCTTTTAGTGCTTTGATATCATCCTGTGATGCTTGGTATTTGTTGTTAACTCGATATACATTTTTCTTAATGCACTAGAGTTGTTTCTCTTTATTTTCAATTGTGTGTTTGGGGTTGTCCAATTTGGTTTGAACATTCTTTAGCTCTCATTCTAACAACTGCAATTCCATGAGAGCTCCGGTTAACTACTCAATGGGATTTTGTGGGATGTTTGGCACAACCATGACACAAATATGAGACTCTATCTGTTGTTGTAGCTCTGTCACCCACATTTTTAGAGCCACAACCTCATCATTCCTCCCAATTAGCTCCATGGTGATAATTTCCTTCTCATTTTCAACCTAACCTAGTTCCTTGGTCTTCGCATGCTCTACAACAAGTATTTTAAGTTGTTGTCTCGGTGATTGTATTTTTTATTACAAACTCTTGATGATGGCCTTATAATTGAGATCCACCCCCAACTTGATGATCAATTCTTTGTAGCTTTCATTTTGGAGATGAAGAGCTCTTGATTTTGCTCTTTCTTGTTTTACCTTAGTAGTTGATTTATCTAGCAACTTCTCAGCCTTACTGATAGTCACTGCTCCCTTGCTCAATTCGCTATATAATATATCCCCTGCCTACGTGTGTAAATAATATTGTCCTGCAAACAGACATTGGTCATGTCTAGAGACAAATCTATTTTTCTAAACTATGGTCTAGAGGGGAGGGACTACACTACATGGTGATATAGCGAGAGATTCAAATGGCTTCTTTCCAAGTCCATAGCAGCCAAATTTTTTATTTTATATGGCACTTATTGGGATGCCAATTGCCATTAAATGTTTTCCTCATATTTTTTGTTTCTCTCCTTTGTTAGTTTCTCCTTCTCCCATTTAGGACATACTATTTATGCATCCCCCATGGAGCCCAGGATTTCCACCCTTGTCGAACTAGAGGCATTATCTTATTAGGGGTCCTCCAACTGTCCCCAGAAGTCAGATTGATCTAGCCTCTTTTCAGTCAATTTCACCATTATTTCTTCTTCTACCTACTCTTGAATCTATGCTTTCTTAGCTACGGATGCATCCTCCATTTCAGTTTCGCTTGCCTCGTCAATGTTTCTTTTCTAAGACTTTTATTTTGTGCTTGGTGTCTCAATCTCCATCTTTGTGTTAATAAGCCATGAAAAAAAATTATCCTTTCATTCCAGTTTCAGCCTTCTTATTCATAACAAGAAGCATTGATGTCTTTCCTCTTAGTAGAAATAACAACATGAGGATCATAGTCCCACACTTCTTCAAGTTCAAAGTTTAATTCCATCAGCATAAGTTCCACCTATTGGAAATCTTGTATAGAGTTGACAACAAAGGGTCCCACTGTCATGGGAAGCTTAAACATAAATCCATTTTGGGTTGGGATAAAATGGATTTGGTCTATATTTAAGTTTTGTCTTATAAATTCCAAAGTAAAAATTCTCATGAGCATAAATATGGGAAATTGGTAGGGAGGAAAAACATACCCATATAAATGGATTTCATTGTAGTTTTTAAATAAATACCAGCCTCCCACCCTGGTGTCTTTACTAAGATGAAGGATTCTCCTCTGTTGGGGTAAGACTTCGAGAGGGGATGCTTTTTTAATAATTTTGTAAGCAGTAGTCATGAAAGTAGAGATAAAATAGTAAACCCCTCATTATCAAATTTATTCTTCAAATAATTGTCCTAGATGACCATAGATTTCCTTTGTTTATGGTAGTCTACAATAATGAGGCCTAAGTATTCAAATTCTTCCATATGAGTGTAAAGGAATAAGTAAACAACTATACAATAATAACTAAAGGAGGAAGCTAGGTGGAATTATTCACACTGGAATTTGATAGCCTCAACCAGGATAAAAAGGGAATTTAAGGACTATCTCATTCCATCATTTTATGTAAAAACCATAAATTTTGTTTCTATACATTTGTTGTCATGTCATCCCTAAACATCCATAGAATAATGGAGAGAATAGATTGCACAAATTTTGAAAATAAGGAAATAGGAAGGTATTCTAAGCTGGCAGAAAATTGTGCATCTAGGGACATGATTAATTAATGAAAGACTTGTTTCTCTCCAACTGAGAGCCCATCATATTCATGTAAGAGTGTAGTCTCTATGAACTTCTCCAAATTTGGGGTTTTTGCATAAAGGAAGGCATTGTGGATCAATTCAGGGGTGACCTTCAGAATTTTCTCCCTAATGGAGGAAATATAACAATTTTTCTCTTTAGCAAATGTGGCCATGAGCCAATATACGAATCCAAGAAAATGGTACACCATGGGGGTGATAAGGTAGTATAGCCTTGACAAAACACAGGTCAGACAAGTTTAGAGGGCAGAAAGGATCATGAATTTCCCCTTTGGTGTCCATGAGGGGTTTAGTATGGCTCGAGGGTTTTGGTTTTTGTTGTTTAGGTATTTTTGACATGCCCTTCTTTAATTTTAGCATGGTGAAGAATTACACATAGAAAAAAGAATTGGGAATTATCTCGCATGCAAAGGAAGCTAGAAGTGAAGGTACCTAGGAGTCCTCAAGTCGTGGTTCATCGGTTGAAGACATCTTGGAAAACACAGGTGTTAAGAAATGGAATGGGTTGTGCACAAGACGTTTTAAATAGAAGCGTTTCAAGCTATAACGATCAATGTGCGGGGTGTAATGATTACTTTGTGGGGATTCCATGCAAGAAATATATCAATATGGCATCGGGGAGACACATGGAAAAGCTCGGTTGGGTGGAAGACAAGGGAGAAAAGAGGTGAATCAAGTTATTTTCATGCTTGCTTGCCACGCTCGCTTGATAACAATCGCAATGGCTGACATGATTGGCGCGTTAGACCGATAAGTGGCAAGCCCATTAATATCCCTGGAAAAGTGCCTATGAGGAGTTGGAGTCAATGGCTCATCCCCCTGAAATTGATCATAATCGTTGATTTGCAACATTCCACTTTGTTGATTATGACTTTCTGAGGGCCAACGTTGGCTTAATAGTTGTGCTTGTCCACCCGTCAAAACTCCTCTCAAGTGAGAAATTTTGAAGATGGGTGGTTATTCCCTCCTTAGGTATCTTCTCGTTAATCATTTGTATTGGCGACATGTGGAAATTCCACTGCCACTTATAGACTCCTCCACACCGAGAACATCACTAGTCATTTTGAGTTTGAATCCGGATGCTCTGGCACCCTAATCCTGGAAGCCCTGCTCCCTTTATAATGCAATTAGACACAGATACAGGCCCTTTGACCTTACGGGGTATGTCGTCGGGATGACACAATTATAACATCAACCGAGCCACGTGTTAGCCTGTGATCGGTCCAAGTGTCATTCAGGTACTTGAAAACTTTGTAACCACCTGCCACATGTCTACCTCCCGGTGAAAAATTGTTGACATCATCTTTGCTAAATGGTATACTTCCAGTTGTCTTTCGAGAGAGAAAATCCCTAGTTTTTGGCTATATGCAACTCCTATATAAGTGATGTAATCCCAGGTGTGTTATAGACATTTTTGGGCACTTCATCCCCAATCACAAATGTCCATAAACTGAGGGCTCTTAAGTCCCTAAAAGGGTTGCTTCACTGCCTAAAGGAACAAGGTCAACTGATTACATCATCTCCCAGAAGTTCTCCACTGAAAAACTGCTCATAAATGGTCAAAACTGGACCATACTGAAAGCTCCATGTAGAGGGTGCGATGCATATCACCTTCCCA
>APFE030284672.1:476521-495556 GCA_000404065.3 Pinus taeda
TGGGTCAGAGTTGCTCATGGTTGTAATCCTCTTGCTACTTTTTATCTGAATAAAGTTATTCTTGTTTCCTTCCATATTCTGGTGTACTTGTTTATATATGCTTGTATATGGTTAATGTACATATGATCCTGCATTATTTATGAATTTAGATCCTCGTTCCTTGCATAGTAGTATGTTGTTGTGATTCTACAGGTCCTTTTGAAGCTGAGCAGACAAAGAGCGAGTGACAAAACTCTATCAAGAAGGAGAGGGAATCGAGCGCAAGACTCAGGTTGGCCCTCTTGGTTCTCCTCTCATCTATTTTCATAAAAGGAATCAACAGTAGACTTTGATTGTTTGTTTCTAATATAGCCACCCATCTTCGTGGGAATAGCAGCATCCGTGCGGACACTATTCCCGTATAACAAGGTTCCTCGAGAGTTGACATAGAAAAGTATCATAGGGATATGAGGTTGTGAGATCTGAGCCTTCCATTTCTCTTACGGTGCTTTTTCAATCAATGGCCCTTGCTCCAAGAATTGAAGGACTTTATATTTTAGTCCCCATAACTATTTATGATTGATTCTATAAGAGGACGCAGGCTTCCGTGTTTTTTACTTTTAGGATCTCTACTTTGACCATCATCCTCGTTCGATCTCAATAGCCACTTCAATATTTGTTGAAATCGTTATAAATCTCAACCCAAGTGTTTTCTAATTGAGTGGGCTTGGTATGGCCCTTGAGCTCCTCCATTTCTCTAAAAATAGGTTTAATCTCTACCATTTTTTTCACCCCATTGCTCTGGGATGTAGAACTTAGGGGAAAAAAGTACAATAGGTTGTGTTATCACTAAATAAATTTCAAAGAAAAGGGGCAAGGTAAGGAAGAATTGGTCTTGGTCACTTTCGTGTTCCTTTCATGCATAAGAAGCACTTGGCAAGCTTAGGGTCAGCATACATCAGAGTTTTCCATTTCAACTCAAGCAAGGCAGTTAGCACTTAAGAAGAAGAATGTAGCTTTGAGGAAGTCAAAAAAGAAATTGATGTCTACCAACCTTGAGATTGCCCAATTCAAGGAAAGGGCAAGGAAACATGCAATTGAAGAGGAAAATTGAAGATCTGAAGACACAAATAAGCCAACATGAAGGACATTATTAACTAAGAAAAATCACATAGCAAGTATGGTTAAGTCCTAAATTTTGATAGATTGCCTTTTGAAGTTTACTTTAAAAGAATGGTGTCTATGTTTTCAGTTTTGGACAACTTCATGGTAGATGGAAAATCCATTACAAGGAAAAGAAAGATCAAAAGAGTTAAATTTTTGGCCTCAAACAGTGTTTTTAAAATTACACAGCAGTTTCTTAGCGCGCTACGAAACTGTTGTAAATGATGCCTAATGCACAGCAGTTTCGTAGCATGCTACGAAACTACTGTGGTTGCATATTATGTTTTGGTAGACCAATTTTGGGATACAAAAGGAAATATTTTTGAAGAGGAATGTCTGAAAGGGGAGCATTTACAAGGTGTAAGTATCTAGCAAAGGCAAATCAAGTGAAGGAAGGATATCTATGAACTCTTAGCTATATAAGAGGTCATCATTTCATAGCTAGTATTTTTCATGAGACATCAGGCAGCATTAAAGGGTTTTGTCTTCACATGTATATATGGACAAGGTCTGAAGTGTATGTAAAACATGATAATCCAATGCAATTTTATGAAAAACAACAGGAATAATTGATTTCGAAGATCCTAGTGGAGACCAAAAGCAAAAAGGGAGGAACTTTGTCTCCTTGTTTTTGCCATTCAACTTCTAGAAGAGTTTAAGAGCAGTTAAAAACTCATCTCTGAAAAGTGAAAGAGTATTTCATTCCTACGATACTGAATTACAAAAACCTCTTCCACTTTATTCAAATCCATTATGATCTAGGAGAAATGAAGGACCAAAATTGCGCTACGAAACTGCTGTAGGTGCAGTTTTTCACAAGCATATTTCTCTGTTTTAAACCTATTTTTCAAAGACACATTCTGCACGGTAGGAAAGGTTTTTCAAAACACCAAGAGAGGTTTTTGTTAATAACGGATTGGTTCACAAAAGCCTCCTTCAGTTTTTCTAAAAACATTTTTTATGAGAAGATATGAGCTCTGTCCCAACACCTAGTTTTCAACCAGAACGGAGCAAGGAACAGTCTCCTAGTTTCTAGGAGCAGTAAAAGGATGAGTCATCAAGGGCTAGTTGGAGGGTTATGAGCACCATAAAATTCGAATTCATGGAGTTATAGGTGTCAAAATGAGTGTTTAATTCCTAGATAAGGTTGTTTTAATCATAATGAGGAGTTACACTCCTAATTGTTTTAGGTCTCTAGGACTGCTAGTTAGTTGTCATTTGCATTTAATAGTTACTTTTAAGTGTCAATAGGTGTCAGATCAAGTAGAATTCGAATTTTCCTCATCCTAGAGGAGGAATATAAGTCATGTAAAGGGATCTATATATAGGAGAAGATCTAATGTACAATGGGTTGGAAATTTTTAGAGAAAGACTCATATTGTGCCATTGTAGAAGATTATGTTTTTATGAATGCAGACTTTGGCTTTACTTCTCAGGATTTAGAAGGAGTTCAATGGTGGCTTGCTTATGATTTTCCTTATTTCCTTATGTGCATTAGTATGAATGTATTATATTTAGAACTCATTGACATGCTCTAACTTCCTTCATACATTTATGGACTATGTTTTCCTACATGTCTCTATGTGTTAACTTATATATTGAACTGTTGATGCCCTGACTTCCATGTCTAGCTGATATTGTTATCATACTAAGATTTTCTAACTCCATGAGCCCAATGGATAATTCGTAATTGTGTTTCAACCACTTACACTTCTTCATGTATTTAATAGATTTAGCCATCTTATCCATTATCAATATTATTAATCCTTTGAGAGATCCCTCTCAGGTTGAGGAGGCTAAGCCTCAGCGAAAAGTAGGTTTGAAAGAGTTACACAAGGCCTTCCTAATCAGCAACCTATCAGGTCAAGGTTTTGTGATAACAGGTTGCTCGGTGGCCCAAGAGTCATCTCTAATCTTCTTTCCTCCTCCAATAACTATGTTAATATTTGACATCAAATCTAGTTTGGTCTCTCATGCTTCTACCTTGATCAATTTCGCTCCCCTTTGTTGGCTATGTTCCTCCCACCTAGCGATTAACTCAAGGTAGTCCTCTGTTGTGTGCATGTTGAGTTTGCATCGGGAGCACCGGTGTCTTATGAGTAGCGAGCAGTCTTAGGCAACATGCCCCTCCTGGTGTCAATTATAGCAGTGTATCAGACCTCTTCCCCGAGTTCTTCCCCCTTTGTTCCTCCACCTCCTCTCCCTCAAAAGGCAGAATGATCCAGTCGGTCATCTAGAGCATCTAAGGCCCTACATTGATCAGTGTTGTGAGTTGGTTAGCTAGAGAATTCACAAAAGACATTGTTCAGGACATTCAAATATTTCTATAATATTAGGAAGAGGCATGGAAGATGCCCATATGATCGTCATATTTCATATTATTATGTCGGAGATGTACCCTGTTGGTTGGGAAAAGCATGGCAATGTGTGTGAATTGCATATAAGCCATGTGTACCAATTTGTGCAACTCCAACAACAAGTAAGGATGTAGAGGGACCCTCTGGCACATAGGGAGTACTTGGCCCCCTCAATATCAAGCACTTTATGGAGATATTTCCTTCAACATGGAAATTGGTACACCACATTTGAGGTCATGGAGGTCATGATATGTGCATGTCTTTCAACTTCTTAGTCAAGTCAACGATTTAGTGATGAAATCTAATAAGAGCATGATCATTGGAAACATATCCCCATCGATGTTTATTAGGACACCCTGCCATAACCTCATTCATGGCTGATTGTTCAAGCACATATTGTAGAGTTTCAATCTTCTGTTGAGTCAGCAACATTCGAGTGAGTAGCAATAATGCTTTGATGAACCAATCTCGTTGGTGATTGGGATCAATGGGGTAACTCAGCTTGTCAATGGAATCTTTAAACTATTGCATCATATCCCACATGGTTCCCCTTCTTGTTGCTTAATATCCCACAGCTCAGACAACCCCTCATTAGAGGAAATTTTATCCTAAAAGTGGCCTCCTAAGGAAAAATAATAAATAATAGTTAAAATAAAAAAGGAGAGTTATGAATTTTGAAGGGAAAAGAAAATATAAGCCAAAAATATAATTAAAATTTTAGTTTTTCTTATTTTCCCTCCAAAATATTTACATGTACCTCTTTTTAAATTTAAAGTAGTTTGATTGGTTTACATATAATGACAAGTAAATCACATGAAAATTTCATGGGCACTTTTAGGCTAAAATTTCCTCTAATACTTGAGTATTCTGTGGAAGTTTGAATTCTTGAACGAGTTCACGTCGAAATTCATCTATTGTAGGATTCTGATGCAAAGTGCCCCACTTGATGAACCACCTAAGGGCCCTCTCCCAGAGAGTGGTCTAAAACTCAATGAGTTTGGTGGCATATGGATTCTAACTAACTCTCCATATTACCTCACACAAGTACCAATGTTTCTTGACATCCTTGTTTCCTCGTCTAGAGAGATCAGGATATTGAGTGAAATAACCCGCCATGTTGTTATCCATATGTGGTTAAATAGGAGAGACATGTATGAACCCTTGAGAACTGGGTTGCAAAGATCCTGGGGAACCTGAGTAACAACTACTACCTCTACCACCGGAAGTACCAGCCTTATAGGTACTATATACTTTCTGAACATTTATTACTTTAACTAAATTTGAAAGAAATTGAGAAGGTTTTGATAAAGTACTAGGGGGAGGTCAACGTAAGTGCTACCTCAATTGTTGGGCAATGAGTTGCTATTCTTGGGGGACACATCATCTTCAGAAAATAATCTCCTCATCACGAAATAGTCCATGATCCATCTGGAGTCTCCACCTGTCCTGGTGGGTGGATATATCCGCTACTTCTTTCTATTTATCTCGTAGCAATGGGATTGGCCCCTCCTATTGGGCTAGGAGTCACCATATCACTATTATCCTTGTGTTGAAACCCCATTCGGCTTGGTACTCCTTCTCGTGCTTCCATACTACTCAACACCACTTCTACTTGGTGTAGCTCTCTTTGTCGCCTATGGATTTCCTGTCAACCCCTCTCCCTCCATTCCATAATTATTTGTGCCCTCGAGTCTCTATCCTTCCGCAAGTCATTTGTGTCTATCTCATTGACATTTTCATCACCCACAATCAGGTAAAATTTCTCCCCTTATACCTCACCCCAATACCGGACCTTTAAGCAGCCATTGACTAGCCTTGAAACGGGAATAGGTTTTCTTCTACCATTAATACTTTAACCCACAGGGGAATCGCCTTTAGCAACCTTCCCCGCAACCATGACTTAAACAAATCCTCAACCTTGGAAAAAGACAGATGGCCTTCAGTAGAAAACTCAATGATGTAGCTTTATAATGTATCTTGTACCCATAAATCAACGGCCCAAGTGAGGTCCATATAAAGTCAGTTTGGCTAGACCAGATTTGCATAAGTCCAGGTACAGGACGATCTACACTAACTAATGGTCCCTCCTTTTTCTGCAGCCTTCGCAATCATCTATAAAGATATTTTGGGAACTTACAGTAGAATATCTCCTATTGATCACTCGCAGGCTTCGACCTCCTCCTTTACTTGCTTCACAAATTTTTGATATAGTTGTGCTTGCTGAGAAATAAAATGATCCACTTGTTCATGCCACCAATGTAGAAAATCCTGTAGATTCACAAGCTTGTGTAATCTACTAAAACAAGAGACAAGAATCTTCTTCTACTCTTTACAGTGGAAGCACATAAATATCAAGCAAAACAATAAACGAGAGGAAGAAAAATCAATGGCACATAACACAATAAATATTCGGGGAAAGCCACAGCTCAAAACCCCATTATCTATATTGCATTAATCATAAATCCAAGATGATAATGCAATGCTTTTTCTCACAAGAACAATCCCAGCACTCATTAAAATCAATCTCCTAGCTCACAAGAAATCTCAACCCAAATCCAGACCTCTTCTCTTCTCTCCAAGCCTCCTATTTCCTTGCACCCTTGGTCAAAGAATTTGGATAAATACAATATGTTCTGCTCAATCTTGAGCTTAACCTACACAATTATTTCATATCCTCTGCCTGATGACTTCCCTTGGCCAATACTTAGACAAATTTCCAAGCCTCTAAGCTTCTAATTCTTTGCACAATTCCTGAGAGAATTAGCATGTATCTAAAGGGAAATCCCTTAGTTCCTGAATGCATGCACTATCAGTGCAACTCAGAAAAATCTAAAACAAATAGCATAATGTCCCTGCACTCTAGTCTCAATTGGTTCTTTCTTAGAATCTACATGCATGATTTTTTGATGAGGGAATATTCAGTTAAATAGAGTAGCACTAGTTGAGTGAACTAATGTATTAACTGATTGTTAACTCACTATTAGTTCCTCAAACAGTTTGGAACTAATTTAACTAGACTTAACTCAGTAAACTGAGTTAACTAATTTCCACACGTACTTAACTCATCCTAGACCCCTATAATATAGGGATAACATATACATGACTTTAGAAAGACTTCCAACTCGAAATTCCTAAGTTAACTAAGTCAACTCACTCTAGTTAACTATTACAAGTTGCTATGAGAATAGAATTCGATTTTAGTTATCAGTTTAATTCAAGGAAAAATTAAACTGGAATTTTTGGATTCTATTTTTATCATTTCTTGTTGTTATTTCAACACTCCCTCTCAACAAGAAAGGAATTAAACTCAATCCCAATCCTGAACCTTTGGAATGTTCTGTATGCAACACTTCTCTCTAGTGTTTTTGCTCCAACAACTCCAAAAACAAAAAACATCCAACCTGAATCAGGATGATGCCTCTCTCATCAAAGTCTCTGACTACTATTGCCTCTATTGACTGAAAACTTTGCGCTTCTATGGACTCTGTCTTTTTGCGTTACTTTCAACCCTCTCTACACTCTTTAGTATCTGACTTCTCTAGCCTCTGTCACTATGATATCTGATTGATCAATCCCATTGATTCCTCCTGCTACTATGCAGTTTGGGCTCCCGTAGGAAGGTACGACCCAGGAGATAAAACCACTCAATGGACCCTACCTAATTTTAGCCCTCTTGGGACTAGCACTTCACATCACCCCACCTCACACCTGGATGTATGGTTGCATGTGATCCCTCTCCCCACTTGGCTCAAAATTTCCCCCTATTGGAGGTCTCTGCATGAGTGGATGCCTCCACTCGGTCTCCTCTTGGCTTCTCCAGTTGTGGCTACTCCACAATTGTCTAAGACTACTTCTAAGACTGCTTCTTCTCTGCTTGAATGGATATTTCCACTCGGTCTCCTATCAGCTTCTCTAGTTGTGGCTTCTCCACAACTTCTTGAAGCTACTTTTGAGGATTCTTCTGGGGCTGCATGTTGAGAGGTAATTTACTCTCCCTCTCAACCACCAAGTATCTAACCATTTCCTTTATCCTCAAGGCTTTGCATGCATTTTGAACCTCAAGAGCATACAGGTTCTTGACCCATGCACTGATCTGTTTCACCTGTCTTGTGGTGATGTATCTAAGGAAAACCTTTCCCTTACTAAGAACCACATCATAGTCATGGTCTTCTGATACCGCGATTGAAACAATATTCTTCTTTAGTCCTGGAACATACATCACATCTGTGATCCTGAGAGGGGAGTTAGACTCCCTCTGAAAGGTAACTATACCGATCCTGGTAGCTCTATACCTCTCGTCATCTCCAAAATTTATGCTTTGCTTGAGGTATTTCTCCTCAAAATCACTAAAGATATCTCTATTTCCCGCCATATGGAATGAGGCACCGCTATCAAGATACCACACGCCTCCCATGGCAGTGTCATCCATGCATGCAATGAGAGAGAAATCAAGTTCGAATTGTGAAGCTAGAGCTTCACCTGTTGCCGCTATTGTCGGATCCTTCTTGCTTTATTTCTTCTGTGGGAAATTCTTGGCATAGTGCATATGCTTGTGACAGTGAAAACACTTGACTTTCATCAAATCCATCTTCTTTCTTCCCTCCTCGCCTTGGGAATTTTTTCCCTAGGCCCACTTTACCTTAATCACTAAGGCAAAATCCGCTTCCACTTCCTTGGAAGAGGTCCCATCTTTGGTGTTCCTCCTGATCTCATCCTACATCAAATCCGACCATAGTCATTCCAATCCAGCAGCTTCTCCCAACCATTGACAGAGTCCTGATAGCTATGCCAACTCTATAGGAGTCCAAGAAGAGAAAGACTCGCCATATCCTCCTCATAAACCATGATTCCAACACTTCCAAGTTTGTCCCTACATTGAGTGAACTTGGTCAAGTAATTTGGAATTGAGTCACCCGCCTTCATCTTGATTTTTTGAAGTTTATATTTCAGTGTCAACTTCCTTTGGTCACTATTATTCTAGAAAAGTTCCTTCAATGCTTTCCACATAGCATGCAGAGTTTCCTTCCCATGGAGACTCGACACAATGTGGTCCCGAACTCCCTCAAGAATTAATTGCTTCACCCTTGCCACACACTTCTTCCATTCGGCCAGATTCTGAGCATCCGATGTTGGTGGCTTAGGAATGTCCTTATCAATGAATTCCTTCAAGCCATTATCCTCCAACACGACCTCCATCCTATCCCTCCAGGATATGAAATTCGAGTTTCCTTCCAAGGCATATTAAAGCCTCAACCCATGGAACACCATCTATCGATCCTGAAGTATGTACGTAAATTCGACTTTCACCTGTAACCAAGAAACTCAAAAGTTTGAAATATCCTCTAGAGAGCTAATTTTAAATCAGCAATATCTCCCTCATCTGAACTCCGATTCAGCTGATTTTTTTTTTGAATTTGGGTATCTTTTCCCAAGGAATCTAGGTCTACAATTTGTTTCTGAAAATTTTTCACATAAATTCACATATTTTCTCTGCAAACTCTTGGCCTAAAAAATAATCTTGCTCTAATACCATGTAGAAAATATTGTAGATTCACAAGCTCATGTAATCTACTAAAATAAGATACGAGAATCTACTTCTACTGTTTACAGCGGAAGCACATAAATATCGAGCAAAACAATAATCGAGAAGAGGAATACAAATCAATGGCACACAACACAATAAATATCTAGGGAAATCCACAACTCAAAACCCCACTATCTACATTACTTTAATCATAAATACAATATGATAATACAATGCTTGTTCTCACAAGAAAAATCCAAGCACTCAGTAAGATCAATTTCCCATCTCACAAGCAAACTCAAGACAAATCCAAGTCTCTTCTTTGCTCTCCAAGACTCCTATTTCCTTGTTTCCTTAGTCAAAGAATTTGGATAAATACAATATCCTCTACTCAACCTTGAGCTTAACTTACACAAGTATTTTCTATCCTCCACCTGATGACTTCCTTTGGCCAACAATTAGCCAAATTTCCAAGCCTCTAACCTTCTAATTCTTTGCACAATTCCTGAGAGAATTAGCCCAATTTAAAGGGAAAATCCTCAGTTCCTGAATGCATGCACTATCAATGCAACTCAGAAAAATATAAAACAAATAACACACTGTCTCTTCACTCTAATCTCCACTCGGTCTTTCTCATAATTGACATGCATGAGTTTTTGATGAGGGAATCTTCAGTTAACTGGAGTAGCACTAGTTGAGTGCACTAATGCATCAACTGACTATTAACACTATTAGTTCCTCAAACAGTTTGGAACTAATTTAACTGGATTTAACTCGGTAAACTGAGTTAACTAATTACCACTCGTACTTAACTCATCCTGTACCCTATAATATAGGGAGAACATATACATGACTTCAGAAATAATTCCAACTCAAAATTCCTAAGTTAACTAAGTCAAATCACTCTAGTTAACTATTACAAGTTTCTATGATAATAGAATTTGATTTTAATTCTCAGTTTAATTCAAGGACAAATTAAACTAGAATTTATGGATTCTATTTTTATCATTTCTTGTTGCTATTTTCAAAAACCAATACTAAAGATCTCTCTTAAAAATATTTGACACCATGTTCTCGGTCCCTTTGAGAAATTTTAGGTTCTCGTGATGGAACCATTTATTGGATCAAAATTTTAATAGATAGAGACCCTAGATTCAAACTCAGGGGCCAACAAAGGATCTATTGTAGTCTAGCAAAATGCCAACATCTTCACCTTACTCGTTAAGGAGTAAGGCGTCTCACACGAGGAGTGTCAAGACTTAGATAGAGAAGGGTCCAAGAACAAGCATCAAGGAGTAGCATAACAGACCATTCAACATCCACATATAGAATACCAAATCATATCCACACACATGCAACATGTGGAAATAGAGATTTGTGATAAAACTAAAGAGACATATAACGTTCAGGTTCATGCAAAGGAAAATTTTAAAAGGAGCCCATATAAATCAACTCATTTAGATATATAGAACAGTCCTGCAATTCCCATTCCATTAACATAGATTGCTTCATAACATTTTGGCACTGCAACCCTCAAGGAAAAATCAAACTTATCACTATAAAATCCATATTAGAGAGAAATGTGAGAAAAGAATAGATAAGACTTCCTATGACACGGTGACATCATCTTGGCAAAGAGTCTTCGCTTCCTGTTGTTATCTTTTCCCTCTACTTTTATAAACTTTCGTTGCAACCTCGCTCGCCTGAGCTTCCATTCATCCCTTTGGATACCACGATCTTTCCTCTTCGGCGACTTCTATGACTCAACTTCAACTACTCCTTCTCTCCTTGGGGATCTATGTGAACTCCCTTGCAGCTACATTTTTCTGCACTTTCCTCTTGTCAACTTTAGTTCCTGAAGGATCTTGGCTAATTTCATTTCCTTTCCTTAGCAGTTTTCTGCACCACTACCTTCTCGTCAAACTCGGTCAAAATGTGTCAAAATTTTGTGCCCCAAAAAACGAAGGACCCAACAAGGCTGAATTGTTATGGAGGCTCCATCGTTGGCCAATCAAAATTCCTTATGTTGCACTCATGTCTTCCACATTCACTTGGATCTCCTTTAGCAACTTTGCTAACACTTCGCCACGTTTGGTAACTGCACCAAACTTAAAGTGCTCCAAAAGGGTCCTTTACCAATTTAGCTCTTCAATTCGACTTTGGGGGCACCTGAATTTGACTGGAAATAACTTATGAACTAGGAGGTCATTGTAGAACTTCTATATACCACCAGAAATCTCTTTCAGAGATCTATCCATCTAGGGGGATTCCAAATATATTTGAGGTTATCTATTATTCTAGAAATGGCTCCAAAGTCTCTTCACCTTTACTAATTAGCTCCACCATTATTGTTCACCAATATGCTTGGAAACATCTAAGCTTTTCATTTTCCATACATGTTTTTATCTTCCTTCTTCTTGCAATCTTCTCTATTTTTCAATTTCATTACCTTTTATATGGATACTACACCATTGACATCTGTGACATCAGTGAAATAATGAAAACACATTTGTCAATACTTGGCCAACATCCTCTTTATGCCAACAACGCCTTTGACAGTAACAACATATCAATACTTGACATGAATGCACACCTCCTTGGACAACATATTTAACAATCTTCCATCATCTTCTTTACCTTTTCCATCAATGACAACATATTTCTAACAATCTCCTCCTTTCGCATTGATGGCGACACTATGATCAAACAAAACAACATCACCATTAATCAAGCAAAGATAAGTGTACTTGTCTTCTTTTCTCTTCTTCTTTGTGGATGTTTCTCCCCCTATTATGCACTTCTCCTTTATGTGCCACTTCTCTGGTATACTTTTGTTGGTGGACTTCTCCTTTTGAGTTATCACCAATACATCTCCCCCTTTTTGTTATTTTTTGTTTGAGATACATCTCCCCCTTTGACGTCAATGGAAAAGATACCAACATGCTCCCCATGTCTTGTTGATCATGCGGATCTGTCAATTGCTTCATCTTATGCTGAAAAAATTTAGCTATCTCTAATATGATCTAAGCAACTTTATTTTTGTCTTGTCAAGAAGATTGAGTTGAAAGGAGAGAATTAATTAGTCCTATTCTCTGCCTAAAGTAATTAAGAGGGATCTCTTGCTAATGCAACACATACTTGTACAACTGAGCCATAAGAAAAATCATGCTTGTTGGTCCAAGTCTCAACTAGGCTGGGTATGTTGAATTTTTACTTGATCAACACCATGAGATAATTGCATGTGTTGATATGGTACTCTTGCATGACTGAGTGAGTGACTTCCTTCCATAGTTTAAGTATACATACCATTGGCCATTCCTCTTGTAAGAACCAATTAAATCTATTATGCAAACTATTTGTTGTTCTTCTTTATCATTGCCTTTTCTTGCTTTCCGTCTATACTGCGTCAAAGAACTTTCTGGGTTGTTTCTACTTCTTTTATCTAATTGAAGTCTTTGAATATTGCAGGTTATATAAGAAAGATCAACCATAGGAATTTTAAGCTTTGATCTACTAATATTTTATTGATTATCTTCAATTCCAAACACTGGCCTTTGTTTCCTCCATGCTCCATACAACCTGTCTCTCTTAAGATTGTTGTAATAATCCCTGTGTAGTTGTCCTTGTTGGCACTCAACATGATCCATACTTTTGTTTGACTTGTTATGAAAATGAAAAACTTGCCACGTTTACATGCAGCTACTTTGTGCCCATAATTCTTACACCTGTAACATTCAACGTTATTTTAAAAAGGGGCATACGAGTTATCCATATTACCAAAGCTTTTGTACATCCAATTTCTTGCACTGATACTCTCTCTCCTAGTGCTCTTGTGCCACTGAAAATGTTCCCTTTGAGGGGAAAGATCTCTTTGTGCATGGTTGTTCGAATTTCTCTTAGCAACTTGTGGCTATTGTTGAAATTGTGCATTCCACCATTGTTTTTGCACCTTCTTTTTCTTCTTTGGACACTTGGAGGCAAAGATCCTTGTGTTACCATAGTAAAAACATATGAGGGGTTGTGTTTTTTACTTTATTTTGAATTCTTTTTATCCTTTTGTTTTTGCGCTAGACTTTCTGAAACTGGAGTGTTGTCAGATCTTTCTTTAACAAAGTTGATGGGTCCCTTTAATGTTGCTTTTGAGTTGCTTTCACCTTCCAATATTGTCTTGACTTGAGGGGGGCTAGGGATGGTTCGAATTCTTCCAAAATTTTAGAATTCTAAAATCTAAAAAATTGTTCCTTTCATGTTCTATTCTCCGCTTCCATCTCCAAATTAATGGCTCTAAGATACTTGATCTCCTCAAGGGTCGTTATGAGCTTATTTTTCAAATAAATCTTTTCTTCAAGAACTTCCATTTTAATAGGGGAGCTACTAGATTCACAACAAGTGTATATTTCATACACAGTGTGTTCCCTTGCTAACTCTAGGGGTTCTTCCGCTAACGCATGATATATTTTATATTCTTCTCTACAAGAGGTGCACCTATTGACTTCTTGAACAACATTTAGATTTGTTATTTCTATTAAAGTAGTTTCTTCTTTACTACTACTAGATGAGCAACTCTCTCTTTCATCAAAGCTTGCAATTGAGCAGCTTGAAGATATATGGCCTATTGTTCTACAATAATAAGAAAACAACATCTTACTTGAAGATTACATATCCTCTAAATCCTTTGTGTGTTGATCAACAACTTGGCCTCTTGATACAGGTGAATCATCCTCTGATTCATGATCTTCAATACCCTTCGAATCTTTCACTGCTCCATTCTTCAGAGAAAGGCTCTTAACATCACATGCAGCTTGTATGTATATATCACAAATGGAATGCAATTCATTCCATAACTCTTTGGTAGTATTACACTTGATTACTTTCTCAATATCTGACTTGGACAATCCTTTCATAATTGCCTCCTTGGCTTGCTCATTAAACTTATTATTTGTTAATCAATTTTCCACAGATAGCCATACATCCAAATCACGAGTTTGTAAGTAGATTCTCATTCTTACCTTCCAAGTTGTATAATTTCACCCATTCAAAAATGGAACTCCATCTAAGGTAATCAAGTCTTTCTTCTCCATGATCCCTGATCTTCCTTCCAAATGTTAAACTAATCCTGAAGGAACCTAGTTTCTCTGGTACCAATTATTAGAAACAATGGAAACCAAGACACTACTGAGAGGGAGGGTGAACCAATAGTGTGACCAAATTATACAACTCTTCACAAATTTCATTTTTCAATCACTTTAGCAACCACTCATACAATCAAGATCATAACTCAATCATGTAAAACATAATATCATAACCATTTTCAGACACATGTGCAACACATATATAAGACATCAATCTTCATTTTATTTCTTTAGAAAATACAAGCTTCAACTTGCTATTACAACATTCCCCTACAAGCTTCCACTTGTAGGTTTATCAAATGCTACTAGAGGAACTTCTATCTCTACGCGTTTATCCGCTATCATTGAAAAAGACTACTTCCCCTACTCATTTATCAGCCACTGCTAAAAGGGACTATTTCCCCTACTTGTTTATCAATTTTCACTTAAAGGAACTGCTACTCCTTCTCGTTTATCAACCACTGATGAAAGGGATTATTTCCCCTTCTCGTTTATGAGCAACTGTTGAAAGAGACTACTACCCCTGGAATGAAATCTACCACTTGCTAGCCTTATTGATCCATATTGTTGGAAGTAATGCTTCCATGTGTTGTCATGAGTTGCCATTAAGAGTTCTCAAGCGTCCATCTAGAAGTTGTTGTTTCATGTGTATGAGTTGTAGTCATTATCTAGAAGTGTGGAAGCTAGAGATTTATGTCATATATATGTGTAATTGTTGTGATCAATAAATACATCACTGTGTGTTTTGAGTTGTGTGTAATCACTCCCTCTCATATTTCTAACATGGTATCAGAGCATGTTCTGGATTGATTCCCTTACGGGAAGGCTAGGAAAATGAAAGAAATGTGAAAGTTGATTCTATGTAAATAGATAAGTTTAATAAAGTGTTTATCTATTATGTGAGTAATTTTTTGTTCCAGTTTGTTTCGTGGTGTTGAGTTACTATGATCTGTTTGTTTGGCAGCAGAGTTGTGGAGAAAAAAATAATAATTTATTTCTAGTGTGGATCAATTTTTTTTGGGGTATAGTCATCGTCGTATAGAAATCCTTTCCCTTGTTGTAGTAACAAGTTAGAGGAGCCCCGACTCTTAGAACTCGAAAATAGGGTGGATCGGATCCATGTTCAGCGTATGAATAACGTCAGGAATAATCATTGCGAAGACAAAGAAAATGTTGAGCGGATGCATCTATATGAGAGATCTTTGGGTCCTTGCAGCGAGAGAAAAACATTAAACTGGAAAATTTATTCGATCTCAAGTTGGATAAAGAATTTCATCAAAGATCCGCACATTACGAAAAAACTGTATGCGCAGAAAATTCAAGTTCAAAGATCGCAGCCCACAGTGGAAGTATGTGTGAACTCAGCCTTGTCCATTAAATCTGCAACTCTTCATAAATTGCATATGGTCCATCGGCTATGATTATAAGAACTGCAACTCTTCATAAATTGCATATGGTCCATCCGCTATGATTATAAGGATATCCACTCTTGCCCAGAAATTTTGCAGGTCGATCAGTCCCGGATCGTGCTTGCAGAGTGGTGATCAATGCCATGATTCTTTGTTGCATATAGTTGTGGATCGTGAGGAGTGACGTGAAATATCGTGGATGGCCATAGTCGCAGCTATAATACGATGACATCCACCAAACTTTATACTTTCTACATATTATTTTAAAGGCATCCCTATAAATTAACGACATTTCTTTATTAATGTTTGCTTGGTCCAAACGTTAGCTTTTTAGAGATTTATTTTAAAGTGTCATACATTTAAGTATATTTTAAGGTTGGTTTGAGGCCTAATGAGCTTTTAAATATATATAAAATGATTGGGTATTAATAAATTAATGAAGAGTTAATTTACGAAAAGCCAAAGTAGGTGGATTTCATCTATAACATTGAATTCAAGTCATTGCCAACTAAAGAAAGGATGAAAGGATACATTGAATTCAAGTCATTACAAGGAATTTTTTATGGTGCAATTTATTAAGTTGTAGTGTGTTGGTGTCCATGTTTGTGATGATGTGGTTTGAAGTGGTTATTTATTTCTTTCAATTTTGGTTATAAAAAGGCTTGGTAGTTCTGAAACTAGAAGCCTCGATGTCTGAAACATCAATTCTTGTTTATTAGTAAGGTCAAGTTGTTTGATCAACTTTTGAACACATTCAATATCCATACCTCCATCTTGGCAACTCACGGATAGCCAAAAGCAAAATATATGACAGATGGTGGTTGTTCCAAAGGATGGTTCATTACTTTATGGCTCTTATCATGGAAGCCCTGACAAGCTGAGGTGTCAATATTGTTGATCTTGCAATGTTCATCAATGATGCTCAGAGGCAGTGACATTTTAAATGGAGGTCAAGTGATAGCTCGAAAATGCGGTGGTGAAAGAGCGGTGTTTGTGAGATTCCAAAGTGGATGTGAGTGTTGATGAAGACTAGTCGGACATAGATTATCCTTGCTGTTGTAATATGTGTTTTCAATGTTTTCCATGTAAGCATTAAGGGAGGGTATTAGAAGAAATGCTTACATATGTTGTCATGAGTTTTCATTGAGAGTTCCCAAGCATCAATCTAAAAGTTGTTGTTTCCTATTTATGAGTTTTGGTCGTGATCTAGAAGTGTGGAACTCAAATATTTATGTCATATATATGTGCGACTGTTGTGATCAATAAAGACATCACAATGTGTTTTTTGTTGTGTGTAATCGATCTCCCTCATATTTCTAACACATATTTCATCTATTTTCAAATTCAAATCAATAGACCACTCACTTTCATAAAACAAATAACTTGTTCACCTGAACTAGTCACCAATACCACCATTAAAATCACCTTCAGCAATCTCTAATCACTGAAAAAATCACCAAACACACTAGCAACATCAATCTAATTACTAATTTCACCATAAAATCACCTTTGCTAAATACACCATTCACCAATCCATTATTTTCCTTTTCAAATACCTTTGAGAGACCAAAATTTTGTCTCTAATTCACCGTTGATAGATACATTGTGCATCTCACTGCACCAACAACCTTTCACACCTACACACACAATTGCACAACTTTTACTTATAAAGAATTATGGACTGATATTTTTGGAGTTTAAAACTCTTATTATCTTGCACTTGAATGCTTGCATGAATCTTTTATTTTTGTCTTTGTCCTGCTCAATTGAGTCATCTATATTGGTTCTCCAAGTCTTGAAATACTCCTCATTTCTTTTTGCTTGAAAAACTAATTTTAATTGTTAATTTTTGATATTTTGAAATTTTTCATAATTTAGCTAAGATTTTCTAATTTTGGCAAATCTCCAAAATTAGCATTTCTGCTAAATTGTCTTTTAATATCTTCATGCCTCCAAATACTTTTCCAACTCGTTCATGCCTTCTTTAGAGTTTTAGTTCTGCATTTTATTATATTTCGCATAAACACCAAATTTCAATGTTGTAGTCTTTCTTTTACTAGCCTTCAACATAGCTCATAATCACTTTATTTTTCACCCAAATGACTTTAATCAATACTGTAGATTTGCATTCACAATAGGCCCCAACCGCTTAAACATTACTTTGTTTCCATACAAGTCTCGGCCCAAGCATTATGTATATATATATATATATATTATTATATATATATATATTATATATTGCTTAAAACCGTCATATAACCTTGTGTGGGCCCCTTATGTGCTTTAAGCCCCAAGGGCTTATTTAACGTTACAAAACACCTTTGCGCTCTTAGTTTTAATGCCTGCATAAGACCACGTCCTGCACTCTTAAGCCCAAAGGGTTTGATCCTCCAAGGTGCATTTGACAAAGCTTTCAGGATGATGTGTAAGCGTGGGTCCACCTTTACTCTTCTCCATTGACCATCACTTCCCAATTGTTTTTTTGTCGTGTCCCATTGTTTCATCAGCCTGGTGTTCCTCCTTTGCGCAAATCCAAAACCCTCCAAGTTCAAGGGACTAGGCTATGTGCCCTGTGGGAACCACCGCCTGTGCTCGTCGACCAATTCAATGTCCACCAAGGTGAGTTGTCCCTAACAACTGTCGTGTCTACTCGGTGCCTAGTTGGCCTGGAGAAACTACATGTGCTCCCTATAAACCTTCCAAGGTAAAGTCCTTTTGAGATGGCATCATGGTTACATCATGTGGTGCCATCTGAGGGGTGACACATGCCACTCATATTTGGCCCACTAGGCCACTCAAAAACACCGAAAATGCATGTCATGTGGCCTTTTCTCATTGGACCACATCATGTTGACATCATCATCCACATGTGTATGTTAAGTTTTCGTTACAGGTCAATCACGAGCAGCTATGTGTCTGCCAGTGAAGAGAGAGAAAGGTGTCTCGGACCTTTGGTTTTGCGATGAATTTCTTCATTGAAATTTTAAGCATAGAACCACCGGATTCAGGCATTTTACATTGTTAACTATCCAATTGCCTCTCTATTGGTCTTTGCTGCTACTTTACTTCACCAAGCTAGCCTGACTACCTTTCTATTGGGCTAACGCTACCATTTTTCTGCATCCGGTCGGCCTGACAACATCTTGTAGCTTTAATTTATGTGTGCATCTGTGTTTCCTCCAAGCTAGACCTCTCGGGCTAACGTCATCCTGGGGTTGTGTCATCCCGTAGGTTCTCTATGTGTGCACCTTTGAAACCATATAGGGAACTCTCCACCAAGATGAGGTCTTGTCATGCGGAAAGAGTTAATTTTACGGACAAAACCAACCTCCCTAGAAGCTTAAGGATTTCTAGTGACAAACAAGACAATTAAGAACAATCCTTCTCTAAACATGCATTTACCATATAAGAAATCAAGTGTTTAGATCCTACCTGTAGTCCAACGTTGTTGTAGTAGTCCAGCCTCGTCG
>APFE030284679.1:0-17125 GCA_000404065.3 Pinus taeda
TGTCAATCTTGCCTTCAACATTGTTTTTGGTCTTATAGACCCACTTAACTCCAATGGCATCTTTGCCTTCAGGGAGGTCCACTAACTCCCATGTTTTACTCCTTTTAATTGCACCAATTTCTTCATTCATTACTTCAATCCATTTATCTTCATTTACAACATCTTCAAAATGAATTGGGTCATCAACATGACAATACAAAGCGAATAATGAATTCAGACTTGTTACTTACCTCTCCTTGTTCATAAATTTCATTCAGATTTCTGAATCTTGGTCTTCTTGGTGTGCTTGAAGTTCCATCCGAACTTGAGGGTATTTCTGATCCCTATGGTGTGCTTGAAGAAGCACTTCCTTGACTTCTTAAGGCTGTTCGAATTCCAGCTTGTGTGGTTTGTTGTACTTGCTGTGGTGGAGGAGGAGCCACCAAGGAAGGATTATTTGCTGCTGTTCCTTCCTCTTCTTCTTCGTCAGACACAATTGTCTTCACATTCACTGTCTCTAAGCTTCCATCCCAAGCTTCATCTTCAATGAACTGCACATCTCTGCTTACAATCAATTTCTTAGTGGATGGATTATAGAGTTTGTATGCTTTTGACTCATCACAGTAGCCAATAAATACACACTTCTCCCCCTTACTATCAAGCTTTTTCCTTAGCTGATCCGGTACTTGTGCATAAGCTACACAGCCAAATACTCTCATGTGAGTGACAGTTTGCTTTTGACCACTCCATGCTCCTTCTGGTATTTTGTTCATGACAACTTTAGTTGGGCATCTATTCAAGATGTAAACTGTGCAAGTAACAACTTCTGCCCAATACTCATGCGGCAAGTGTTTTGCCTTTAGCATACTTCTGACCATGTCAAGAATGGTCCTATTCTTTCTTTCGGCAACACTGTTTTGCTGAGGTGTATACCGTGCGGTGAACTGCTTTCGTATGCGATTCTCTCTGCAAAAACGCAGAAATTCTTTGGAGATGTACTCTCCTTCTCTATCTGTTTTGAGCACTTTGATATAATGCCCACACTGTTTCTCAACAAGAGTTTTGAAGTGGCAGAATTTCTAAAACACTTCACTCTTCTGTTTCAGCGTATACACCCATGTCTTTCTGGCTTAATCATCAATGAAGGTTAAGACATATCTATTTCCGGAAAATGATGGTATTTGCATCGGTCCACACACATCAGAGTGAACAATTTCCAAGGGTGCGTTTGCTCTTATACTCTTTCCTGCTCGAAAGCTTTCTTTGTGTTGCTTGCCCAAGATGCAGCCTTCACAAAGGCTGTCCGATTTTTCAATCAATGGCAATCCCTTTACCATTCCTTTTCTGTGCAACAGATTCAAGCCTCTGAAATTGAGATGTCCAAATCTCAAGTGCCACAACCAATTCACATCTTTCACTTGTTCTTGAAAGACTTCTTGTGTTACAGCCGCAATAGTTCTTCCTTCCTTCAAATCTGCCCTGAGTTTGAGAGGAAACATTCTATTGCCGGTCATCTGCACCTGTGCAATGATCTTCTTACTTGGAGGTATATCTCTAACTGTACACATATCATCTTTGAAGAACACGTTGTAACATTTTTTAATGAGCTGCCCAATGCTCAAAAGATTACATTTCAGACCAGGTACATAGTATACCTCTGGCACAATCATTTGTTCTCCATTTCTTGCTCGGATACTGACTTTGCCCTTACCCTTGACAGATATCTTAATATCAGTTCCTGTTGTTACATCAGATTTCACATTTTCATCCAGATTGGAAAACATTGCTATATTTCCAGTCATGTGATTACTACAACCTGAATCTAAGAACCAAAAATCTTCTTGTTTGTCTTGTGCGATGTTACATGTTAACAACACATTCTTTGGATTCTTATCTTCTTCATTTGCAAAATTATCATTTTGCCTACTATTCATGTCATTTTGCTTTTTCCTACATTCATTGGCATAATGCCCATATTTCTTACAATAATGACATTCGACTTGGGATTTGTCATACCTTTGTCCATGAGCTTGCTGTTTGCTTGAACCTTCATCTTGGTTCTGATTGCAGCTACTTCCGCTTGTGCTTGCAGGATAATATCTGCCTCTGTTTTGGCTTCTTCCACGACCTCTTTTATTTTCTCTGCCTCGACCTTTTCCTTGGCTGAAAGACATCTGAGTCTTGAATGCTTGCTCAAAAGAGGAATCTGTTCCTCTACTCAGTCTGTGTTCATAAGACATAAGAGAAGCACTCAGTTCATCTACCATGAACTGTGAAAGATCTTTTGTTTCTTCTATTGCTACCACAATAGATTCAAACCTTGAGGGTAAACTTCTCAAGATTTTCTCTACAATCCTTCTTTCTTCAAAAATCTCACCATGAGATCTTATCTGGGTTATCAACCCAATAACATGAGTGAAGAATGAATCTATTGTATCAGATTCCTTCTTGCTGAGTGTTTCAAAGCCTCTTCTCAACATCTGCAACTTTGCAGTCTTCACCTTCTCCATGCCTTGATAGGTAGTTTTGAGAATATTCCATGCCTCTTTGGATTTTGTTGCTGCTGCAATCCGTGGAAACACACTTTCATGTACTGATTGGAAGAGAAAAAAGAGGGCTTTGGCATCCTTCTTCCTGTCGCTCTTCAACTGGTCTCTTTCCGCTACTGTCAAAGCATCCAACGTTGTTGCATCTGCAGGTTCAACATAGCCAGTTTCAACCAGCTCCCATATTCCTTGAGAAGCAAACAATGCTTTCATTGTTATGGACCAATAACTGTGATTTTTCCCATTAAACTCTGGCAGTTGGGAATTTGTTAAACCTGTTCCAGCATCTGCCATCTTAACTCTATATAGGTAAAGAAGACATACTGTCTGTATAATTAAAAACAAGCAAAAACCTTTCTCTGCTGGGGAAAAAAGTGCTTAATAAACTTCTTACAGCTCCAATAGTGAAAAACAACCTCTGTTTTTTTTTGACTCACTGAATGCCTAGACTGGCTCTGATACCATGTTGCAAATTTCTGTTAATTTCAAACACAAAAGAAATTTCACAGAGAACAACGCTCTGTTATTTTGATTCAGGATCTTAATCATAACAAAAAAAAACTGTTACAAAATAGTCTTCCTCTACTCAGAGGGATTACAATAGGAACGCTTCAGTTCCAGAAACTAATTTCACTATCTCAGAAAAATTAGAGTTTCAGCACTACTGTGCATTGCAGAAAAAAAAGCTCTACTTTTTAATTCTGCTCTCTTGTATATCTGTCATTGCGTTTTCATATATATATAATGAACAACACAACAAATATCTTTCATACGTGTCGCTTGTGCTCATACTTCCGTAAAATAGAAAACAATAAAATTAAAATTTCACCTACATTTACCAACCGCCTTAAATATCATTAATTACACGACTGAAAATATCCTATCTAAATTTAATGCGTGGCCCATCACAACATCGCACCATCGCATCGGAGGAAACAAAAAGATGTGCCGCCACTGCCATAATTGTTTGAAACATGCGATTTTCTCGCATCGCGAAATCGCAATCGCAGACCATAGAAGGGACGCAAGGAAGGTTAACAAGAAAATGTGCGATATGCGATCTGCGACTTGATCGCATCGCACGGAGATCAAATGGTTGTTTTCTGGAAACAGTATGCTGCGGTCGCTGTCGCTCCACGACAGTTTAAATTATTTATTCCAACAATACGGGAGTGTCTGCAGAGCAGAGCACGCGCCCAAGTCCAGACTTGGGAGGGCTGCCAGGTTTCCAATCGAGTCTGGGAGCGTCTAAAGAATAGGGCACGCTGCCATGTCAACTTTGGAGGCCGGCCAGGTTCCCAATCGAGTCTGGAAGCATTTCCAAAGCGGAGCTTGCGTTCAGACGAAGATTTTGGAGGCCCGGCAGGTTCCCAATCGAGTCGGGGAGTGTCTCTAGAGCGGAGCACCCTAGACTTTGGAGGCCTGCCAGTTTTCCAATCGAGACTGGGAGCGTTTGCAGAGCAGAGCACGTAGCCAAGTCAAGATTTTGGGGGCCTGCCAGGTTTCCTATCGAGTCCGGGAGCATCTGTAGAGTGGAGCACGCGGCCAATTTAAAACATCGGAGGCCCGCCATGTTGCCCACTGAGTCCTGGAGCGTCTGCAAAGCAGAGCACAAGTTTAAGTAAAGACTTTGGAGGCCGGCCAGTTTACCAACCGAGTCCAGGAGCCTGTGCAGAGCGGAACACCCTGTCAAGTCAAGACATTGGAGGCCTGCCAGGTTCCCAACAAAGTCCGGCAGCGTTTGCAGAGCAGAGCACCAGCGCAAGTTAAGACTTCGGAGGCCTGCTAAATTGCCAACCGAGTCGAGGAGCCCCTGCAAAGCCCTGCAGTTGCTCAAGTCAAAACTTTCGAGGCCTGTGAGGTTCCCAATAGAATTCAGGAGCCTTTGCAAACTGTGGCACCTTCGCAAGATCAGACTTTGGAGACCCTTCAAGTTCCCAAGTGGATCTGGCAGCAACTTCAAATATCCACACCAGTTAAACTCAACGTGTTTCAAGGATTCCGAATGAAAGAATTCAGTTGGCAAAGTTTCAAGAACACTGTTTGACAGGACAAGGTTTTTGAGTTGCTTCAGTTTTCCAATGGAATTTGGAACATTTGAAAGACGAGCCTCAATACACAATTCCCTCAGCTGCAGAGGTACCTGCAACGTTGACATACATTATTAAAGTGCGCCTGACACTGTAAATGTCACAGGCTGTGTGGTATAGGAAGACAATGCTTAAATGCAATCAATTGTTACAAACTGAAAAAAAAAAAGAAAAAAAAAAGAAAAAAAAAAAAAAAAAGGATCTGGAAAAATTTAAGAAGAATACCTGAGTTTCGTGTTGCCAGAGTGTTTTCAAAAAGTTACCCTTTGTATGCAAAACTCTTAAATTCTTTTTTGGAATAGAGGAAGGTAAGGAGATCCTCGGACAGTTCCACCAGTGGAGATATACTAGTTCTGGTAATTGTGGGCAAACACTGAATATACGTTCAACAAAACAACCTTTGGCCTTAAGCAACTGCAACCTGCTCATATTGTTCAATAAACGAGTGGGAACAGGCTCAAGGTTTTCAAGGTTTTCGAAAGATTGTTGAACCTCATTTCCATCAACGATGCTAATTCCACGCACCTGAATTGACCACTAAGGAGTCATTAGATATGTTGGAAATTTCTGGTAATTTCAAACACAAAAGAACAGAGAACAATACTCTGTTTTCTCCACAGGATCTTAACACACGGAAGCTAAATTTTTCTGTGCAGAGAGAGTTTTCAATGCACATGGAAACACTATGTATTTATTAATAAAACACCCTATTAGAAAATCTCTTGCTCTTAACAAGGGATTCACCAAGAACTTCCAAAAAAGATTTATTGTGTCTCTTTTAAAAATTTTACACTACTGTGTGTAAAATTTCTTTACATTTCCTGCTGTAAAAGCATTCCCCTTGACATTTTACATTCAACAAAAAATTTCTTTAAACTGCTGCGTATTCCATGTGCTCAACCTACTGTAAAAAAAAGCCCCTTTTCTTTTTACTTCGCAGTGTTGTGCCTTTCTTACATTTCACACTTGGACAACTAAAACAACATTACATACTTTTTAACAAAAACCAGTGTAAAAAAAACATTACAAGACTACATGGGATGTAAAAAAAAAAATTTAAGGACTTTACCAAAAATCTACGACCATAATAAATTCATTTATTACTTCGCCACGGTGAAAATTAATTTCTTGTCTTTTCACTCACAAACTTGGCGCCCAACCAAAAAATTACTTCACGTCAAGTTTAAATGGTGCAAAAAATTACTTCAAGTCAAGTTTAAATGGTGCAGGTTCATTGATTTAAACAGAGAGTTAAACGGCAATCCCGGACAGCAATCCCCGGAGGTAAAAATCGCACAAACATTGCCGGCCGGAAAATGGTGGTTTTGAAACGGTAATGTGGACACGCGTCAGCAGTTGGGTGTGATCAGACCCTCCACACAAAATACCATTCAACTTGAAAGGTGGTGCGATAAAAAATTGTCTGGTTTTCGGAAATTAATAAGGGCAGGTGAAATTATAATTTCACCAAGATACAAGATTCGTTCTTGCAAAATTTTAAGAATTGAAAACTAGTCGGATACAATTTGGAAGTAGGTCAAAACGCTCAAAGCACTTGCAGGTAATTGGCCGGAAAGCTTCCGAAAATTTTTGTGAGTTGGGTTCCAATGCAGAAGCTCACAATCAGGAGGTTCCTTCTCCACCAGATATCTGCCCAAGTCTTCCCGGTCAGATAGCTGCCCAAGTCTCTAATGTGGTCATGCATTCTCAAACAGTTTTCACTGTCCACTTTCACAAAGCATCTGTTTTCCAGCTTCCAAATAGCCAGCGAGATCCATTCCATATTCTAATCACTCTATCTGTCTTCTCCCTTGAACAAGCAGACAATGTCTAAGAATATGTTCTTCTCCTCTTCATCAAGACCGTCTTAGCTAATTTTTAGCCTGCCTTGTATATCATTATTAAGTATGTCAGAGATTTTGCGAAATTGTGCTTCCCGATGATTTAAATCATTTTTCCCACGAAGAAGTGAACCAAGCACTTTAATAGATAATGGTAATCCAATGCAGGAATCCAAGAAAATTTCAACCGCTCTGTCAAATCCTACAGCAGGCTGAGGCTGGCCGAATGCATGCAAGCAAAAGAGCTCTCGGGAGTGCTGTGGATCGACGCCTGTTTGCATGTAAATCGACGACTCTGGGATGTCTGAGCTTGTGAGAACATCCTTATTGCGAGATGCCACTAAAATCAAGCTACTGCTTTTGAGGACATCCTTCATTGGTAAAAGTAATGCCTCCAACTACTGAATGCCTCCAACTACTGAATGTGGTCTACATCATCTAAAATAATGAGAAACATCCTTATTGCGAGATGTCACTAAAATTAAGCTACTGCTTTTGAGGACATCCTTCACTGGTAAAAGTAATGCCTCCAACTGCTGAATATGGTCTACATCATCTAAAATAATGAGAGAATCAGAAGATGGGAAATACCTTCGTAGCTTTCCTTTGCCTTCATCAGTACTGCAAATTTGCACATTCAATTGAATTAAGTCCTTCAGAAGGCGGCTCTGCAAGGTAACTAGAGAATTTTCTCTTATATCACATAGAAAACAAGATTGTTTGTAATTTGATCTCCGACGGTTAAAGAACTCTTTTGCTAGAGTGGTTTTGCCAACGCCACCAAGACCCACAATTCCTATAACTCTAACCTTCCGGTCTTCCTGCTGCAATGACATTTTGGTTTCAAAATCTCTTATTTTTCCCTCCAAGCCTTTTGGATATTCTGACACATAGAGCCTTCTTTTAACATTTTTCAGCACTCCTTCGACAACACCTTCCAGGAGAACGTTGACACCTGTCTTCACACTAAAACAGCGAAAGAAACCAAACATGAACAGTGGTATAACAAGGCAGAGTCACTTTTAAAGCACAATGTCAGAACCAAAGAACTCAAAGACAAGTACAGGGGCAGAACTAAAGATCTCAAAAAAAAATACAATAAATCACTTTCTCAAACAGAAACGGGAAGCAGAATTTCTGAACAGTTGAGTGCTATTCAATCTTGATTTTGTTTCATCTTTATCATTAACCCTAATTAGAAACAAATAAAGTTGCTTATATACATAGTCATCTGCATGCATCAGAAGTTTTAACAACATTTAATTCCCCAGCTTGGCATGCTTTAGAACACTCCAAAAATTACGCATTTTTGGCTTTTCAGTGTTGCATAAAATAACTGGCAATTTTATGAATTTCAATATAACTAACAGTGTTCATTATAGCTGTGACAATTTTATGAAATTAATTTGCTTTTGCTCTATTTTTTGGTGTATTGTTTTGGAATATTTGTTTATTTGTTAATTATTTTTCCAAAGGAAAAGAGATTTTATTGATTTTATTACAGGAGTGTTATAAAAAAAAACGAGTACATTCTCAGAGCTTTTTTACATTCTACAGTCTTACAGTCTTCCACTTTTTTCCCTGTTCTCTCATTTTTGTTTTTCTGTTATACAATCATATTTGTCTGAGGAAGTTATAGGAAAGTCCACTAATAATAGGTTTGCAGCAATAGAGCAGTCAAAAATTACAAAAAGTTGTAACTAGTGAGCATAATATCGTCGAGCGATTACATAATTTCTACAAGGATTATTTGTTTTTCTTTTATACAATCATATTTGTCCGAGAGAGTTACGGAAAAGTCCACTAATAGTAGTTTTGCAGCAATAAAGCAAAGTCGAAAATTACAAAAAGTTGTAGCTAGTGAGCATAATATCTACCAGCTTACATAATTTCTATCAGGATTATTTGCTTTTGTCACTACCCTTACACAGTAAAACAATTTTTTTTTAATTACCATGCAGTCCACCTTACACATTATCATTCGTAAGCATTTTACTATTAATTTAAGGTGATAATATCTCACACATTATTATAAAGTGATAATATTTCACACATTAATATAACGTGATAATATTTCACACATTAATATAACCCATAAATTGGCGGAACGGCCATATCACATCGGTATTACCGCTACCACCTGGCCTTCGAATTTAATGTGAGTTATTCGGACTGAGACTTGTTAAGCTGGATGGCGTTCAACTTGAAGTCCGGATGGGGACAGTTGGCCTCCTCGCATATCTCTTCTGATACGATCAGGGGTTATTGAACAGTGGTAGCTGGTGGCAGTAAATGCCACAGCTAAGCCCGTAGCCCCCTCGGGATCATACACGGAATGGACGCCGAGGATTGCAAGCGGGAAATCTACGGTGGTAAACGATTTGCCCTAATTAAAAAGGGAACGCCTAGGGTTTGGTCTGCCATTTGAATGGGTGGCTTGCGGAGCCGCACTCTCCCGATGATGGAATCCTCCATATTTCTACCACTGTATACCTGGATTTGCTCCTGGTTCAGAATGAAACATCCCGTTACCTTCTCTGAGACTGCGGTCCATTTCGGTCGAGGATGATGCTGATGGTCTTCTGCGTTTGAATGGCCGAGTTTTCGTTCGACTTCAGGTAAACTCTTGCCTTTTAAAATGTGACCGAGTTTTTGTCTCTTGTTTTCAATGATATGATTAATTTATTGAGTGCGATTTGTGCTTGTCCAGGATGCAAGGCGAGAAGATCCGCGGCGATAAGAGTTCACAGGGTTTCAATTTAATCTGCGTCTCTCCGGGTGAGTTACCCTAGCCCAAAGGGCCTTACGTTTTCATTTAGCTCTAAATCGTTTCCTGAATATTGTTTCTCTTTATGCCAGGAGTTTACTGTGCTCCGTTATGGCTTACACGAAATATGAAGCTCTCGGCAGGGGACTTCTGTCACTGAGGGTTTTGTCTCCTTTTGTTAAATCCTGGGTAGTTATAGTTTAGGTCTGGGTTTGGTAACCTGAACTTACTCGAGACTCCTCGAGGAACCCGTTGCCTGCAATGATGAGCTTCTGAACTCATTCGTTTTCCAAGAAATGTAGCCGGTTGGCATAGTGTTTATTCATACAATGTTTGTACAGATATTATTTGTTCGGGTGTGTGGTAGTTACTTCCAGGTTCGGCCGAGCTTAATGGACATTATACTGTATTTTACTCTGATATTTATATGAAATTTGACTCTTTATATCGCATGATTCGTTATTGTTAATGTGTCTGGAATTTGTGCGGACTATTTATTCTCTTCACTGATTATTCGTTTTGTCATATGGGTTTTTCACGAGGTTTATACAGTGTTTAGCATTCGCTGCCTTGCATTAAGAAGTACTTCTATTTTCCTATTAAGACATATTCCAATGTATTACGGTCATGGACATAAATATGAGTTGCGGTTGGAGTTATTTACTTGTCGAGGTGTCGATTCCTCTTACGGAATGCCTCCGTAGGATCTTGTGCCTGATATGTATATATTTATATTGATGACTCCTTTTTCCACAGAAATCTGTTCACGGATTTACGATATATATATTCTTTCCTACTGATGCTATGGATAAAGTTCAATTAAGAAATTATCTGCAATGTATGTTTTTAAGGTTTCATACATAGGTCGTTTACATCCTTCCATGATTACTATAATAGGTTTTCCCGTCTCGGGTCATATAATGTGTTTAGTTAAATCTACCTGGTTATGGGTCTGTATAATGCTATTCACAGTCGCTTGTCCCTCGTGGTACTAGCGCTGGAAGCAATATAAGATCAGTAAACCCCTCTGGAATTTACAACTTATGGTATAGTTAATTTAATGTTGCTGTACATTAGTTAACAACTTACAATGAAATCTTTTTCATATTGCTGAACATTCTTCTGCTCGCTGTCTCAGATGTTGCTTATACAGAATAGCAGTATTTTATTTTCTACTTTGACTGTGCTTCTATAGCTATGAAGTACACAACGTTATTTTCTGCTTTCTTTTACATTCAGTAGATTACTGGTTATTCCCTGTTGATATTCTCTGAGTTGTCTAACGGTTACTATAAACTGAGGATTTACCCTGTCAGTCTTAATTAAAAAAAAAGGGAATAAATGAACTACTCAGTACATCCTTATACTATTCTCTCATTTACAGTTAAACAATAACCCCTACAGATTTATAAAGAATTCTTAAGTAAATACTGTAATCATAATGTACTTACCTGCACTGTTCTTTTCTTAGTTTCTGATCCTTTCCAGAATGGAGAAACTCATTTAAAGCTTGTTATCCTCCCAACCACGAGATCAGTCATTCAGACTTGATTCTCTCCCCCAAGCTCACTTGCCGGCCACTGCCTTCAGCAATGTGATGCACGCTAGTAGCTATGCAGTATAACGCACAGCAGTGCTGGTGCTATCTGGTCCTCACCAGACATAGCACTATCCTCTCTTGCTTCTATGCCTTCTCCTCTTTTCCCTGTCTGTTCCTCAACAGCCCAGGCCTTTTCCTCTTTTCCATTTCTATGGAAAAGGAAAAGTAGTTAGGGTTGCCCCTTATTTGCTGGCAACTGTTTCTTTTAATTAAGCAAGAGGAAGGAAATAACTTTTCTCATAAAGTTACTTACAATATTACTTAATCCATAATTTTGAACTAATAATATTTCAACATTAATAAAGTAATAATTTCTGTTTCATATTTACCTAGCATGGTAAATTAGAAAATTTATTCATATAACTGTTTGGTCATTACATTTTTTCTGTTATACAATCATATTTGTCTGAGGGAGTTACAGAAATGTATAGTAGTTTCGCAGCAATAGAACACAGTAAAAAATTACAAAAAGTTGTAGTCATTGAGCATAATATCTATGAGCAGTTACATAATTTCTACCAGGATTAACACATTTTGAAATATTCCCAGAATGTTGTGTCCACAGAGCATGTGCACTATAAAGAGAAGGACCCAAAGTTCAAGATAGGAGTGCTTAAATCTACCACACAAGGGCAAATCATCTTCACTGTCTTCATTCCCTTATCAGAATAAAATGCAAACCAATAATGAATGGCTATAAGTCAGCCTCTTTCACCCTGCAGACATGTCTACACATGGTGCCATCTATCTATCAATTCAACGGATTAAAAGCTAAGATTTACATGCAGGGCTGGTGTTCTCACCTGTTATATGTCTCTCCGTCAAAACCTTTTATTTCTGCGACTATATACAGAGCATTCCTCCATTTTTCAAGGTTGTCCGAGTCGTATCTTGGTTGACCATCCACAGTTTTTTCCTGTTGAAGTTCGCATAGGGATTGAGCGTATATTCCCTTTCCACCCTGCGTCCACCGTAGCTCTGCAGGCTTGACACGATAGAAGACCGGGATCATGGTGGCCTTATACTTTGACATAGAGTCCACCATCAGTACAAGCTCATCCAGGCACCATTTTGAAAACGCGTAATTTGGTGAAAAAATTGCGATGTGGACAGTAGCTGTTCTAATGGCACTTTCAATTTGAGGGGTTATATTCTCCCCTTAGCGCAATTCCCGTTGGTCTAAAAATACCCGCAAGTCATGTTTCCAAAGGCGATGGTAGACATCGGTGGGCAACGTTTTCTTGACATCGGGGCACCTGTGATTAATGAAAACATCAAATACATAGTTGTTGTTCTCGCCACCAGAGGGGGATGTTGAGGAGGCGGCCATTACAAAGAAGTAAAGATTGAAGATGTGTTGCAGTCTTACAGAGCTTGGGAATATGTACTCAACCTCAATATTGTAATTTGTCGTTCTCCTCGCCTATATGATCCCACAATTTCAGAGTACCTACTAGCTACGACTTTATGATTCTCAAAACTCACCACTCTATTGAAAACAAAACAACACTGAAATTTTGTCACGCATTGATGGATGGATGCCATTTTCTCTTAATATTAAAATAGTTTTTAATGGACGGAAGGAAGGCTGAGCAGAAGCAAATGCAGTAGCGAAGCAAATATGACGCATTTGGAATCTTGCCACCATCATGTATGACGCATTGATTGAAAATGAAGCATTTAGCGACAGTATCCAGCAATTTCCTGGTCAATGCATTATTGAATATTGCCACCGAGCAGCTACCGTTGCTTACTGTGATTAAACAAAAAAATCGCATTTATTGAGTATTGCCACCGAGCAGAGACCGTTGCATTGTGATTAAACCAAAAACACATGTGGTAAAGCTAGTTGTTGGGCAATTGCTTTGTCAATGCATTTTCCACAACATTTAGTGGGAGTTTGCGGCAATTTACTGGTCAATGCATTTATGAATAGTTGTAGTCATTTGTCGGGAGCTTTTTTAAAGACAGTTTTTGGTTGATTTTTTCATAATTTAAGAAGAAAATCATGAAATCACAAATTTGTTCCACAATTTCAGTATTTCTAGAAATATTTATAATCCTAAGGTATATATACCATTTAAAATATATTTAAAATAATTAAAAATGCAATTGAACAAAAATTATCCAGCGTTTTGTTAAAGCTCTTGGCATTTGGATTAGGTTTGTATTAATTGGGCACATTACGAACCTTCAAGATTTCAGTATTTCTATAAATATTTATAATCCTAAGGTATAAATACCATTTAAAATAGTTAAAAATACATTTGAACAAAAACTATTCGCCGTTTAGTTAAAGTTCTTGGCATTTAGATTAGGTTTCTATTAATTGGACAAATTACGAACCTTCTCACATTTGAAATGGGTACATTATTTAATACTATTATTATTTTTTTTTAATGAAACCGGTATATATATATATATATATAATATAATATATACTTAAAAAAAAAGAGACCCGGGTTATAAGTCGAATCTTTAAGTCAGATTTTTATTTCATGGGTATTTGGTTTATGGAATTTATTTTTTTTTGATGGAAATTTCATTTGCACTTGTGTGATAAGATTGTTATTTCTCCCTCTTCTTACTGATGTAAAGGAATTTTGAAAGATATATGTAATAATTTGGGTCGATTTATACGAGTGACATGGGAAAAAATTTCCATGTGTAAGAATATGTGTGGAAATGGATTTCAAAAAAAGCCTCTTTGATGTGATTTGGCTAAATTTTGATGACTGGTTTTGCCTCCAAGCTCTGGATTATGAATAAGTTATTTTTAAGTGTAATTTGTGTCATCGATATAGACACTATGGTAAAAGTTATCCAAAAACTTCTACTTCTCCAATTTCATCACCTCCTCTTAAAGAAGAACAAGGAGAAAATAATAAAAAATTCATTCTAGTAAAAAAAAACATAAAAAGCAACACTGATCTAATGCCGAGTCTTCCCATCAACCCTTTTTCCCTTTTTAACAATAGTTTTGAAGTCTTAATGTTACTCAGGCAAAAGGCAAGATTACTCTCCAAAGGAAACCTCTGTGGTGAAAATTTTTCTGCACAATTACTCATACATTGAAAGACAAAGAAGCTAGTACGGTTGCTTAGAAGAATTCTTACTCACGTGTCCTTAAAGAAAAATAAAAGAAATTCCCCACCAATAACAATAAGTAGGAAATATCATAGAAGAAATAATGTGTGTCCAACAGTGGGCCATCTTTCAACAATTTATAGAAATGTTATGTTTGTGCGTTTTCTTGTGCTTGCAATTTGTTAGAATATATTCCTAATACATTGAAGCAGTAAGAAAAAGCATTTGAAGACTTGGTTTTAGACCACTTCCCTTCTTATTATTAAAGGGAGTTCCCCCCTTATTCTTAATGGGAGGAGTTTAGTTTTTAACCTTGTTAGAATCTTGTGAGGAAAAAGCAATCTAACTCTTAATGTACTTGTTGCTTAGAGGGGCATATTTTTAATATAATCAAAATACTTATTTCTGTTAACAAAAAATTATAGTGGATATAGCTATTATTCAGTATTATTTTCTAATGTAGGTTGATTTATTATGTCTACTTAAGAAAAATCACACCATTTATAATTACTTACAAGTGATCTTTAAGGGAGCCAGCTTTCACTCATGTGAGATGCCTTTGAGTCTTACATTATTACCTTATTTTTTTACATAAGAAGACACACTTTTAACTAAATTAACAATTATAAGACATAATGTAAGCACAAAATGTTATTAAATATTTCAATGAGCAATGTTTATAATTAAATTTTAATGAATTTTTTAGTTGTTATCATTTGATATATAAAAATTAGACATTATAATTTTATTATTAAAATAATTAAATTAAAAACCTAAATTAATAAAAGATGTTTTAGTAAAAATAAATAACCTCATTTTGAATGATTTAATATAAAAATTTATAGAATAATATATTATAATATGTTGAAAACACATATTCTTAACCTCTAAATAAATAATAGTATTCAAAATAAATTTTCACAAATCTTATTTTATTTCCAACTTCCAATATTTTAAAAAACCAACGCATACAATAAACTTAACAACTTTCTTGGAGGAAGTGTTAAATTGTATTTATAATTAACCACGAGAATCTTATTTTTTAAGGTTATTATCCCTGCTACCACGGAGGTATTACACAATGGGCGAGACACTCACCATCTACTGATTCAGCAACTTGGCGAAATATTTTACAAATTTATAAAGATAACTTTAAAAGATTAATTTTCTATTTTTTCAAATAATTTTATTTTCTCAAGTAATTTTATTTTCATTTATTTATCATCTGATTGGTGGTTTATTATTTATAATTATGGTTACCCAATACCTCTATGCAGACATACTATGAGCAGACGTGAAGAAAAGAGGAATGTCCGACATAATATCAATGAATTTATGTTATATTTCATTGGAGCTGGCTTTTGGAGCAAGCAGAACTCCATTTAACCTACCGAGGCATATTTGCAGTCCATGTTCAGTGATACAGGAAATGACAAATAAAGTAAGGAATACTGAGTACTTAATGTAAGCAAGTCTCAGCTCCCATGTGCCCTGCTTTTCCAACTCGCATATGCAGGCCTCACATATACGAACTGCTTCTCAAGAAGAGATAATGTACAATCTACCTACTAGATTCAACCATTGGTCATGTTTTACCTCTGCTTCTGAGTTGCTGCTTTGTGCGTTCCATCTAACCAATTTTCAAGCTTATAACTACGTTTTATATTATTTTTACATATTTTAATTATTAATTTATGTGATTGTGGTTACACTAAGGGTTTATGACTTATTAAAATTATTCACCCAATTCTTAATATATATAAGTACTTGGGTTTTCCAAATTATATATCTTGGTCCCACACAGATAAAAGGATGTATTCAACCTTTTACTTCATTAATTTTACTACGGAAAGAAATATATAATTTTAATTTATCATATATATATTTCATGTATTTATTTATTCGTCTTAATTTATTATTAAATATAAGAAGAATAGGTGTAAGTCCTAACTTAATTGATGAAAATGACATTTTTCACGACTATATTTTCTAGTTAATTTTTAATCGAAATCCAGAAAGATTTTAAAAACCTTGAGTTAAAATTGTTAAATCTAACATAATTAGTGTCCATAGGAGTGTTTAAGGGTGCTGAATTCCATTTATGCATCAAAATCTATTTCGTCTAACGCCAAAGATATATTATCTAAACACTTTTTTCAATGAGTTCAAATACTTATTTATTTATCTATAATTTATTATTTTAATTTGATTAATTCATACGTATACTTTGTTTTTTTTCTAAAGAAGATTAATTTATTGATATAATACAAAAAGTAGTTACAGAGTTTCCTAGCGGTAAAGGGACTTGGCCTTAATCAGCATGCAACCATTCTCTGAGATGACCCTAACAAAGGGGAAACCACTCTGAAAGAGAAAAACAAGTCCAAAAAGACAACAGATTTAACCATAGTTTTCTGAAGGGATTGCCCTATCAAAAGACAACATTACAAAACCACCCAGAAAACAACAGTTTGTCCGGACTGGACCACCAACCCTCAGAAAAATTCTGAAGCCACAAAAGACAAGACAGAACTAAACCAAGAATTAAGAGAAGTGCTACCTGACAGACATGACACGCGCAACAACTTCCTCCTTGGCAGGTTCCTTCAGAATAGGACAAGCCCAGTCATCCGGGTTGTATGCCTCACCATGTCCCGTTGCTTGATGACCTCCCTCCCTGCTGCCGGCTTCCACCTGCGGGCCCGACGTGTCCTCCATGCGGCTTTCCACGGCCTACGTGTCACTTTGAAGGCCCAAGTCATCATGTGAGCTTCCACCAGTGGCTTTCACATGCCATCTGTTCCAACCACCATTACCACCTTGTTCTTCGTCGTTGCCTCTGTTCCATCTTAGACCCGCTCTATAAGTATCCTCCATGGAAATTGTCATGGGAATGTGCTGCTAAGTCTCTTTTGTGATGGAGATGGAGGAGATGGCAATAATGGCCGGGTAGTTCAGAGAGCTGCGGAACCGGAACTGCATCGTGTGAGGGACCTGGTGCAGAGGCAGAGGAAAGGGTGTAGTGCGAACAACCACCTCTTCGCGACTAGAGTAGTGGAGGCCTGCTCTACCTCGACCACTTCTAGTATTCGGATACTGGGGATTTTCAGCAAAGGAAGCCAGGGAAACCGAGTTACATCGATGCAAAGCCAAGGAGTGAGCGCTGCCTCCTTGCATGCCACCGTGTCTGCTACGCATACGATGGTGAAACATGG
>APFE030284680.1:0-11889 GCA_000404065.3 Pinus taeda
CCAGGTACCGATCGAACCCTCTGATGTGTGGAAGATTGCCTTCAAAGCCAAGGAGGGCCTTTTCGAATGGTTGGTTATGCCTTTCGGTTTGACGAATGCTCCTGCAACCTTCATGAGGCTAGTGGATGACATCTTGCGGCCATTCACCAACTCATTTGTAGTGGTATACTTGGATGACATTCTGATTTTCAGCCAGAGTTGGGAAGAGCACCTCCACCACATCCGACAGGTTCTCCAAACACTGCGGCAACACAAGCTATGTGCCAATTTGGAGAAATGAACTTTTGGCATGACCCAGGTTCAGTATCTGGGATACATTATTGATGTACAAGGGGTGCATGTCGATCCAGCCAAGATCCCAGTCATTCAGGATTGGCCATCTCCAACCACTATGACAGAGCTCTGCAGCTTTCTAGGTCTTGCCAACTTCTACCGCAGGTTCGTGTTGGGGTTTTCTCATATCACTTGGCCTTTGAATTAAGTCACCAAGGGAGGAGCGAAGGAAAAATTCTCTTGGTATGAATCTCAACAGAAGGCATTCATAGAGTTGAAAGATCGCCTCTGCACGGCACCAGTGCTCGCGTTACTAGATTTACAACAACCATTTGAGGTCGAGACAGATGCCTCTGACTATGCTATTGGGGTAGTCCTTACTCAACACGGGCATCCAGTGGCATATCACAATGAAACACGTCGAAACGCGTCGAAAAAAATTCTTTCTTATGTGATTTACGCCGAAGCTCTTCTTACAACTATGACAAATCACAGAAGTCTCAATTCTACAATGAAACACTTTCAGACACAGTTTGAAAGTATCCCACTTATGATAAAGAGATGTATTCCATTGTGCAGGCCTGCCGATAATGGAAGCATTACATTTTAGGGAAGGAAATGGTCATCCACATAGACCATCGACCCCTACAATTCATACAGACCCAAGGGAAATTGCAGAATGATCGCCATCAGAAGTGTTCCACATACCTGCAACAGTTCCATTTGAATATCAAGTATAAGAAGGGCAGCACTAATAATGTTGTAGATTTCCTCAATCGACCACCGATCATGGTGTTAACCACCGTGCTCAACTCTTGTGGGCATGAGACTTCTGATTGGCCACTACTCTACAAAAGCGACCTGAAATTCGGCCACACATACTAGAACCTCTTGGAGGGTTAGCATGTTCTAGATTTTCACCTCTAGGATGGCCTGTTATGCCACCTGGGTCACCTTTGTGTTCCTTCAAGCGAGCGTGCCAAGATGATTTGGGAAGCACACTACAGTCGGGCTGTTGGGCATTTTGGGAACACCTTACCGAAGCCTATCGGAAACCCAGACCACTCTGATATGGCCCTTACACCATTACCAAGGCTGTGGGAGACAATGCATTTGAGCTTAGCATTCCCCCATTCCTTGGCCTGCACCCGGTGTTCAATGTCGATTGCCTTCGGCCATACATTCCACCATTACTAGACACGTCCAACATTGCAGAACAACTCACACCCACAAAGTTAAATCCAGCTTGCATGGAACAAGCTGCAACTGATCGGATCATGGACACACAGATCAAGCACACTCGCCAGTAGAATATCCAACTGTATCGAGTTGTCAAAGCAGGACAACTCCTTCACCAAGGCAAGTGGCTCACCAGGGACCAAGTGCAGTAGAAGTTCCCTCATCTCATGGAGGAACTCAACGCAATGGGGACCATTGCTTCCTGAGGGGGGAGGAATGATCGAGGTGGATATTGGTGGCCACCTGCTAACTCCACTTGGATCCCCTCTAGTGCTTCTTTCATTTTTTTCAGTTTCCTTAATTATAGCACAGTTTACTATTTTTAGCAGTTTTTCGGGTCCTAAACTTTCGGATCCGTTTTGTGGCCATAAACGACGTTTTTTTGGGAAATATGCCGCCAACTATTTTTATGTTTAAAAATCATATTTTCTGTCATAGTCCTCAGAGAGACCTTTCCAACGGGCTATCATGCGCGTCAAATGAAGATAATACGACCAATTCACGACCCCGAGAAGTTGATGTACTAACTTACCCAAAAACGGGGCCCACAATTTGGCGTTTCATCTTCTAGGGTTAGGTTTTGGAATGTGAAGGGTTTTCCATTGTTTCTCAACAATAAATAGGCCTTTGAGCCTCATTGTACCATAGTTCAGAGGATGTAGCCACACATCTCTTCTCAGAGGTAAGCTACCATCGCCCTAGCTGGTTTATTTCCATTTTTGGTTGTAAGCATATTTCAGTATTTTCCATTAATGAAATGAAGTATTATTTCCGCTGCATATTTGTGTATATGGTTATCTCTGTAATTTGTTGCTTTCCTATTTAAGTCTGGGTCATTTGGTTTGTTGGAGCTATGGAGGTGCTTTTCCCCCCTGCTTTTCACCAGCAGATTCCAGGAGATTATGTGGATGATTCTCGACGCCGTTCGGACCAGGTAGGAGCTAAACTTGTGCTCTTTCATTTCATGCCTTTCATTTTGGATTTTGAGCTCATTTCCTTGTTCTGCTGAGCCCTTGGGGTTTTAAGAACTCGCCCTAGGATCATCGCACCCTTCCTTAGTCGAAAGGTGTGATGCATACTGATGTCTCCACTGACTAGTCAATATGCATCGCTCCTAGAACACTTGCTGGGGTGCGATGGGCTCAGGGAGGAAAATTTTTGCATGGTTTCCTCATGAAATTTTTGCCTGTTTTCACCAAATGAAGATCTTGACTCTTCCCTTGTTTGTTTTTCAGAGATTCATCGGAGGAAAATGGTTGTCACATGGCGAGAATGCGAGCATGAAGAAGAGGATGCTGTTGCTTTACATGATCCGAGCACAGTAGCTGCATTACAGAATTGTGGCTTGCTGAAGTTTTTCCGTATCTTGAGCATGAGGCAACAAATTAGTTTGTTGCAGTATTTCATCAATGCTTGGGATCCTATCAACCATGTATTCCATATTAGGGGCAAATCGATCCCCTTGACAGTGGTGGACATCTATTTTCTGACCGGCTTGTCAAGGCACAGCGCCCCTCTCTCTTTATCAGGCTCCGCCTGTGGGGGTGATTCTGTAAGGGAGTACATTCGCCGGCATTGCAGAGAGGGATATCAGCTGAGTGCGGATGGCAAGATCAACATTCGAGACGTCACTGACCAGCCCTTGCGGACCATCCTGTTTACTTTTGCTAGACTGGCTGGTAGTTCTGCTCTCCATATAGCCAACAGATCTTATATGCAGTATGCTCTGGAATGCCTTGAACCAAAGGTGTTCAACTGGTGTGATGCAGTACTTTCTGTGATGAAGGAACAGTTGACCAAGGTGAAGAGCGACAGATCTAAGAACTTTGGTTATGGTTCTATTTTGACTGCTTTCGCCTTGGAGCGAATCCCACTAATGCAACCACAGTATATATCACTTGGTCTACCTCCACCGACAGAGCCTCGGATGCAAAGATGGGTCGATCTCATGTCTCGGCATGCTGGCCAGCCCCAGATTTCATTTTCTGAGACCTTCTTTGAGTGGTTTGACCGTTACGAGATGGTCTACGCCAGGTTCCCATATGCTGGTATGGACTTCCGAGGTGATCCGGATTTGGTGCTGCCGGCTGGAGAGCAGTGGGGTGTCATGGGTAATTTTCTTCTGACCATATCTCTGTTCATTGTTGTTTATAATGTTCTTATATTCTTCTGATCAAGACTAATCAAAACTTATGTGTACATGCAGATGTTGGCCCAGTTCAACCAGCAGCGTGCCGTAGAGACCCAGCGGTCGCTCCAACAGGAGAAGCGGTTGGGAGGGCTATCCTTCGCGACCTTGACGTGGCCGAGACTCTTTCGGAACTACAGGACCAGGTTGAGGGTCTTACCCTTGGCATCCCAGACGTGAGGACTAATGAGCTACCTTTGCGGTTGCAGTGACATACCACTGGAGTGTTGAGTCGATGGACTAGGCTCTTACGCATGATTGCACAGGTGGTGACCTGTTATCATTAGCACCATTAGGCTAGGGTGCCCCCTAGCATTTTTGAGTTTTGGGTCATTTGACCAATTTTGTCTTGGTTACAGAACATTATGTACAAACCATAAACAGTTTACGGAATATATTTTTGGTTTTCGGAGCTTTATTTTGGTTCAGTTACATGATCCTACTGCATATATTGATGTGATGATTCTTTTTATAAATGTCGCAAATGTCTATCTAACACATAATTTGAAATGAGTCTGTTAATGTGTTTAAAATTCTAGAAATATGCTGATATTGGGTGAAATCAAACTATCTTTCCAAAATTTTGAGCCTTAGGAACATGCGATAGATAGCTGGATTTCATACAGCATAGATGCCGGTGAGTTTTAGAACAACGAGCTGTGAGTCTAGCCTGACGACAAGTCATCATATACCATGTGCGATGGCATTAGAAAGGAGTTCTATTAATGGGCTATACTCAATGATATTGTTAGTAGACCGACCAATACATACTCCTCTAAAACTTACTAACTCGCCGCTGGGATTGAAAATGGCCCATGCCGCAGAAGACAGATTCTGTGAGCTACGACTTGCTCCATCGGCATATCCAACGAATGATTCCAGTAGGTTCGACATCTGCAACGAATGCAAAAGGTGGATTACTTAACCAAATTAAATGCTCTTGGTGAAAACAAAAAAGTAACAAAAGCACGAGGACTATTATGCGTGATCAAGCATAGTAGCGTTTGAGGTACAACCCATTGCGAGGTTGTGCTAGTGGAATCCCATCATAGTCCATCAACTCGTAGGCTCCTTTTCCTAATACTCATTTAAAAATATAGGGACCCATCCATAACGATTTGAATTTTCCTGCTCCCAATTTATCGGATTCCTGTTCATAAAGTAATACCAGGTCACCCTCTAAGAAGACGCGAGGTTTGACATTCTTGTCGAACTGTGCCTTGACTCGTTTCTTATGAGCCTCATTAGTCGAAGCTGCATCATGATGGGTTTCATCTAAATGGATTAATTCCAAGAAATGAGCCTCTTCTTCTGAGGTTCCGGGGAGAAGATCGACTGCGAGTTTGAGGGATGAGATTTCACATTGGACCGGTAAGATTGCTTCGAGACCGTACACCAATTGAAAAGGTGTGAATCCGGTTTCATTTCTTACCGATGTCCGGTATGCCCACAAGGCCGAGTACAGGATTAGGTGCCAATCCCATTTGTGGGCTCTGATCATCCTTTGCAGCATGTGCTTTAGGACTTTGTTGATTGCTTCAACTTGTCTGTTAGCTTGCGGATAGTACAGAGTAGAGCTGTCATGGGAAAATCCTAATTTGGCAGCCAATTCAACCATCATGTGATTGCGAAAATGCGATCCATGATCTGTGACTATGGCCTGTGGAATGCCAAATCTGGAGACTACATGATTGAAAAAGAAAAGGGCAGCCGTTTCGTCGCTGTTGTTTAATGTAGGCATCGCCTCGGCCCATTTGGTAAAATAGTCCACCGTGACTATTATGTACCCATGCCCCCCAGTCGAGGTGGGGTTACATGTCATGAAATCTATGCCCCATTTGGCGAATGGCCCAACAACTACTACTGGTTGCAGCGGTGTGGGTGGTATTCTGGTTTTTCTATCGGAAATTTGGCAAGCATGACAACTTCTAACTGCGGTTATGCAATCTTTGAACATTGTTGGCCAAAAGTATCCTGCTCACAAATTTTTTTGCGTTGTAGCATAACTAGATTGATGCCCCCCACATGCGCCTGAATGGTAGTCATTTAGGACATTTTCAGCCTCCTCAAGGGTGAGGCACCTTCGCAGAATGGTATCGATACCATGACGGTAAAGAGTATCACCGACAATCACGTAGTCCTTTGCTTGGTATTGAATACGTCGTTGTTCGAATCGTGAGGTTTTAGACCTGTATGTTTGTGTCTGGAGATAAATGATTATATCTCCGTACCACCAATCGCTTGAAGATATCATAAACAAATTTTCATCCACAATTGCTTCTTCGGATGTTGCATCGTTGGACGACAATGGGAGATCACATAGTAACTCCATGAATACCAGGGATTTCTTTGATTTGGATATTTTAAATTCCAAATCAAACTCTTGGAGAATCGCTATCAATTTCGAATACTTGCCCCCCAGCAACTGTCGCAACAATATATAATTCATGGGGTTGCAATCTGACAAAATGGTAGTTTTCCTAAAGAGGACGTGGTGTCGAAATCTCTGTATTGCTTGAACAACTGCGAGGGATAGCTTTTCAAAGTAGGAGTATTTCATTTCCGTATCATTTAAGTTTCGGCTTAAATAATATATAGGATGTTAATTTCCATTGTCTTCTTGAACTAAGACCATTGCTATGGTCATATCTGCTGCAGCCAGTCACAGGTTAAAGTCTTTTTGATAATCAGGAGCATACATTAACGATGCTTGTATTAGAGATTTTTTTAAAGCGTCAAAGGAGGCTTGCACGACCTGGTCCCAAACGAAGGGTACATCCTTTTTCAACAGACAGGTATAACCTTTAGCTAATTCAGCGTAATTTGGAATGAACCTCTTGAGGAAATTTGCTTTCCCTTGGAGTTTCTGAATCTGAGGCAGGCTTGAAGGTGGAGGCAAATCAATGATTGCCTGAACCTTACAAGGGTCGAGACGAATCCCATCCTTTGAGACAACGAAGCCAAGTAAATGACCGGAACTGACACAAAACACACATTTATGTGGATTGAGTCTTATCTTGTAGTGTCGACAACGTAGAAATATTGCTCTCAAATGGCGCGGATGATCGGTCCGCTTTCGCGAATGAGCTGGGATATCGTCGAGGTAAGGTTGAACGATGTTTTTAATGTCATGGAAAACATAGTTCATTGCTCTGTGAAAAATCGCCCCTGCATTCTTCAAACCAAATGTAGCTTGCGATATGCGAATGTGCCCCATGGACAAATGAATGCAGTCTTTGACTGGTCCTGTGGGCGGATATTTATTTGATTTTTACCCGGAAAATCCATCCATGAATGAAAAGATTTCGCAGCCGACGCATTCATCAATAATCTGGTCGATAAAGGGTGTAGGGTAGTTGTCTTTTGGACAAGCTTGATTTACATCCCTGTAATCAATGCACACTCTAATCGTTCCTTGTTTTTCATAACAGGAACAATATTCAATACCCAATCGGTTAGAGGAACGGGGTAAATGAAACCAGCATGGAGGATTTTTTTGACTTCCACCTTGATGGAAACGACTTTCTTGGGGTGCACCTGCCTTAGCCGTTGTTGTACCAGTTTGACATCTGGATACATCTTAATCTCGTGTTCAACTATGCTCGAGTCGATACCTGGCATTTCATCGTATGACCAAGCAAAGACATCTCTAAACTCAAGAAAGAGAGTGCTATATATTTCCAGTTCGGAAGAAGAACAAGGTTTGCCAACATGAATGTTCTCTACAACATCTGTTTTGGTCGAGATGTTTATGGCAATAGTCTCTTCGATATTGGATAGGTTCCTTTCAGAATCCATTATGTTTACAGTATTCATCAGAAAGTCAAATACTGAAGGATGTTGTAGGTCGCCGGGATTATCTTCTTTACAAGTTGGAAGATGGGAACGATGGGGGTGATCTTCCCATGGTGCCCCATCGATCATCATTGAATGAATGATTCCTTCGTCTGTAAGGTGTACTTGTGACCAAGGATCTGAAGGGGTGCCATATTCCTTAAACCTATCTATCCAAATGCTTGATAAGTGTTGATGCTGGTTTGCCTCCCATGCTGAGAACATTGATTGCTATAATATTTCCAGCGGGGTTAGAGGCAAAACCTTCAAATGACCCATTTTAACATCGTTTTCTGACATCTTTTGAATGGAAGATATCATATTGCAGGTTCCTACATTAGCCACTTCCACCAAATTGGTAGGATGCGGTAGGGTAAAGGTTCCCATTAATGTAGGGTCTTTTAGTAGGCCTACTCTGATATTATGAAGCATGCTAGGGCTTCTGTGGATCATTGGAATGCTTCCCGTAACTTGCGAACTGTTGGGGAGAAAAGTTTGTTGGTCAATGATTCTACTTCCTCCTTGGGAAGGAAATGAAATTTTCCTAAAGTAGGTTGACACAACAGCTGCCATGGCATATATCCAGGGTCTTCCCAGTAGGATGTTGTAGTCAAGATTTCCGTTGATGACTTCAACATCAATTTCTATTGTTTTGCCCCCCAGTTCGACTTGCAAGTTACTTAGTATCCCATACGGGGTGTACGTTCGTCCATCAAATGCTTTTAACGTTGTTGACGATTGCGACAAAGAAGGAGACCCCAGAGTTTTCTAGCAACTCATCGACATGATACATGTGGATGCCCCCTCATCCATAATTGTTCTATGAACAATTTTGTTGAGGGCTTTCACTTGAATGAGGAAAGCTAGTTGAGCTGGTAACTGAGGATCGTATCCTTTATGATTAAAAGATACAAGCTTGGAATCCATTGGGTCAATCCCACCTATTGCTGACAATAAAGCCTGCTTTTGGGAGGGGCAATTTTACAGCACTTCAAGAGTCGACATCGCGAATGGCGATTGGGATAAATCCTCCACTATATTATAGTGTTGTGCTGCTTAGGCACGAGGATTAAACGTCGATTTGTGTACTACTCCCTCTGGCGGTTTTATTGTTAATTCAGGAATGATGGGTGGCATGACTTCTGTTGAAGTCGTTGTTGAACTACTACGTTGTTCATTGTCCTTGTTGTTCAACATATGGGGATTCCCGTAATCTTTACTCCTTGTCATTATAAGAGTGTCATTCAGTTGCTTCGAGACTGACAACATTAGCACTTGGGACGGGGAAGCATTTTTGTTAGCAACCATATTCAATCCTGGATTCGGAAATGGATCAGTCAATACAGCCGAGGTTTTTGAACTTTTGAAAGATTTTCTAAGTTCTTCTTTAAATGGACAGTCTCGTGTCCAGTGATCATCGTCACATATATGACATGGAGTTTTGGGTTTCACATTCCCAGAAGGGTTTGCAGAAGGCTTCCTAGGAGATGAGTCTCCCTGGTTTTTCTTCTTCCCTTGTTTTTTCTTCTTGCCTCCTGGTTGCTTGGTTTCTTTGCCTTTGTCTGTTGACACAACATTTACTTCCGAGGCTAGAAGTTCTTCATTTGCATATTGACTTGAAACCATGCGGCCCTTTTTGGATGTGGCCTTTGCAGTTTTAGTGCTTGTCGTGCCTATCACACCATTGCCGGCATGAGATTCCTTGTTTGATTTAGGAGGCGGAGGGACAGAGAATTATGGTCTAGGAGCGTCAGGGATTTTATCGTAGAGTGTGCTAGACTGAGTGTAGATCAAGTCTAGATATTGTGCATGAGAAATGACTTGCTTTTCAATGACGACTCCCCCCTTTGCCACATCTTCTATAATAGTGGGTAACAGTGACTTAATAAACCATTCAGCCAATAGCTGATCAGGAACATATGTTTTTACCATTCTGCGACAACGCCGCCACTCATGAATATGATCAGATATGTGAGTGGCTGTCGTTTGTTTGAAATTGGTAAGCAGCTCAGTTCCTGTTTCATACCTGATAGGTAACTGAAAATGGGTTAAAAAGGTTGTGGCTAGGGTACTGAAGTTATCAAATGAAGCTCTAGGTAGTTCGATATACCACTTTGCTACTGGACTAGTTAACATGTGCTGAAAGAGGCGAAGCCAAATCGAATCATCATTGAGAGTGTTTGAAGAACACCATAGATGAAAGGTCATCACATGATTTGATGGGTCTTCGCCCGGATTTCCATTAAATTTAGGAATATCCGATGGAAGTTTATGCGGAATCGTCGGCCACCAAGGGGCGTAGGCAATTGGATCATTTGTTAGTCGACTCGGATCAGGTAACTCTAGAGTTGCCACGAAGGGCAACTGTTGATTTAGGCTTGGTTGAGCATACCTAGGATAAGACAGAATCGTTTGAGTAGTCTGTCTTTACATACCAGCATAATGCATTTGATGTTGGTAACTTTGGTAAGGTTGATGGGCATAACCATTATGATATGGTTGATACTGTTGCCCATCACTTGCAAAGACTTGTTGCTCATATCCTTGGTAAGCTTGCTGGAATTGCGGTTGTTGGTATTGCACCAGCCATGGTTTTGAAGCCATGGACTATTGTCCAGCACTGACTGGTTGACCAAGATGGGGGTTGGTGTTTCCCATTTGAACCTGTGCCATTCCACTAGTGGGTGATTGTGGTTGTGTCAGAGGTACAAAAGATTGTTGTATTGCAACCTGTGAAACTTGAGGTTGGCATACAATTGGTGATGCTTGTACTTGCGATACAGCCACAATAGCCAGCGTAGTGGGAATGTTTGTCATAGGTAAACTTTGTTGTATTGAGCATACAACTCTTGGTTGTTGAGACAGGACTGGTACCCAACCGCTAGTTGTGATTCCAGCATAACCCAAATTTTGTTGCGAACTCACGCATGGTCGTCCTTCTTGGGAAGACAATGAAAGGGTATACGACCCTCCATACGACGGTAATCCAATGCTCAAAGGAATAATTTTCCTTTGGGGGCTAGTTTTCCCAAATTGACCTTGTGATGGATCAATTTGTCGAGACTCAATGTAAGAGATTCCAGATATAATTCCGAACGAACAAACATGAACAGTCCATACTGTCGAAATAGTCCCAGGATGGACTCCATCTAGTGATTGAAAACTGGTTGGGACAGATGGCACGCCAACGAACATCGTCGGAATAGCAGAAGGAGCTTCCATTGTTGCTGTGTCGAGTGACACAGTCCTTGATGTTGACAGTTGTTCAGACATATTAAGTCTATCCAAAATATTCCTCAGCGATTCTTCAGGAACTTCCGAGGGTGGGTGAATATTCTCTGATGAAGAAGGATATAGGGTGATTCCAGCTCCAAGTTGCGTTGGAGTGCTAGATGGAGGATCTTCCACAATCTCTTCTATGGCAATCAATCCAGGAGGAAGAGGCAGATCGTCAGGTCTGTAAAATATTTCTGGTGCTGAAGAAGATGTAAGTTTTGCAGCAGCAGACAGTTGGGGAGTAACACCTTCTGAATCGGCTGTAGATGGAACTGGTTCAGGAATAGAGGTGTTAACCGTCACACTAGGATCAGTTGTAATGTCCTGTTGCTGTTGTGGAATTTCTTCCGTAGAGGCAGGGATTCCAGAAATGTTCGGAGTAACCGGAGTCTCTGAGGATGTTGGAGTGTTTGCTTCCGGAGTCAACGATGGTTGACTCGTAAGTCTCCGCGAACGACGGGGTTTCGATTGACTTTCTTCCACGATTGCGGATTACTTGATCAACTCAAAATAAAAGGGAAAAATGTTTTTTCGAATTAAATGAATTTCAGACGCTTTGACACAACTTGTTTTTTCAATTTTAAAGAGTCGAGAAAAAACAAAAGATGACTCTAGTCGCCTTCAATCTTTATTGAGCTCGAAGTGACAAGTGCTCAGAGGACCTTTTCCTTTAAGGAGTCTGAAAAGGAGCAAAATGGACTTCTCTGGAGATCTAGGCAGAGAGGATTACGAAACCAATCGTAAAATTGCAGAATACTTTTTACGGTATGGTAGTCAGTCTTCCCGAATGTTGTGTTTGGTGCATTACGATCGATAGGGCGACAGACACGGCTTCCTAAGGATAAAGGATGTAGCCTATTGTGGTCTCCCAATATATACACGACGGCACGTGTGAGCACAAGTCCATACTGGCACTTGCCGTCTCAGAGTGGAGGAATCACCCAACCAGCATTGAAAGCAACAATTACCAGGCTTTACAACGCCGGAATACGTCTCTAGCCTAGACCTCTAGATGTTGTGTTAAGTTCCAAAGCGTTGTTAGATTCATTGAGATTTATTTTAAGTTGATCTTGCTTAGC
>APFE030284682.1:1983-50713 GCA_000404065.3 Pinus taeda
TGTTAAGGACCTAAAGAAATGAGAACTAAAAAGAGCTTAAGTGAGATTTGGAAGAAAAGTTTAATCAAGAAATGAAAACAAAGTTTTTTTATTTCTAATGATATAATTATTTCCAAATCATGAGCTACAAACTTAAAAAGTGAAATTGCAACTATCTATTATGGAAACAAAACTAAAATCAAACACTGAAACTGAAAGTGAGATTACAACTATTGTTTAGTCTATTGTAGAAACAAAACTTAATGAAAAACAGAAAGTGAAATTACAACAAAACTAAATGAAATACTCAGTTAGTCTACCTCTCAATTTTGGAAGACAAACCTCCTTGGGATGGCATTTTGAGGAATTCTGTACTTCATTATTCTAAGAAAAGATAAATGCAAAAACGTAGAAAAGTCTCATTGCATGAATGAAGTATTCAACCACTTAGTTTGAGATGAGTTATCAACTAGAAGGGATTTTTAGAAATATCCATCTACACTATGAGTCACTAAAATAGTAATAAAATGGCAAGAACTGTAATGGCAATGATCAGTCTAATTGAAAACTTAAAGAGTATGAAATAGTAAATGAAATAAACTACATTACACTACTACATTTCAACCTCTAACTACTGATTAAAACTAGAAAGAAATTGAACAAAAAGAAGTTATTCTGCACTGAAAGAAGTAATTTTGCGTTAGTAAGAAAATGATAAATACTGGATTATAAACAAGGTTATTATGGAAACGATTATGAACACTATGAAAGAAATGGTGAATTGATAGTTTAACTATAAAAGACAACAAAATGAAATGAAACCTTAGTCAGTGTAGGGGCTCTCTGCAACTGTTCAAGTTATGCGTACTCAATCAAAACTCCAAGAAATGATTTCAGATATCCATAAAACACATGGTCTTCATATTAAAAATAGAGAGTGAGTTTTTCTAAATTACAGAACAGTAGTCTGAGCTTAATACATAGCAAATTCGAACTTCTTCTGCGTTCTTCACACATGTATTTATAAAGAAATTATACAACTGTTTATGGAGAAAAATAAGCTACAGCCTAAAACATGTAGTAAACAGGCACATAGAATTTTCTTCCTCGGTTGCTAGAGACATAAATCTAAGATGATGGCTATTGGATTTGGTTGCACAGATGGTTGTTGAAGTTCGTGGGCTCATGAAGTTGTTTTGGATCCCATTATTGTGAAATGTGTACAAAATATAGTCATGTTTGCCTTAGGTCTCTATGTTTGACTTCTCCTCTCACTGGAGTCTTGTACCATCTTCCTTGTTGACCTGGACTAGGTGAATAGGAAACGATCCATGTCATGATGTTTTCAAATCTTCCCATGTAGTTATTTTCTCCTTTTGACACCTTGAACCTGTAAAAGCATGGAAGTAGCTGCAGAACAGCCGATTAGCTACAGAATAGGTTGTGTTCTGTAACTAAAAGACAAAAAGTTATTCAAATAGAAAAACATAAAATCATAACATGTAAATCACTAAAATGTTCTCCTTAAGGCAATGTATACTGGTTATTGATGATAGGGATGCATTTTCTTCATGGAAAAACAAAGAAAAGGGAGGAGAAAAGTTGCTAAGGAAAGGGGAGTTTTGAGGGTCAACATACCCCCACCGCAAGACTATTACATGTCCTCATGCAATCAAAATCGTGAACTTCCTCCTCCTATTGCATTTGTTCTAATACTTTAGCCAACACATCCAACTTCCTCTTCTTGCTTTTATTTTCACCAACTTCCATCCTTCGCTTCCTCATGAGAAATCTGTACTTGAGGTTAATAAGTGCCCTGTTTAGCTTCTCATTTTTCTTTTTCAGCTTCCTGTTCTTATTGTGCCATAATCCCTAGTGTAGCATGGTGTTGTCATGAATAGCTCTATCCACCTTATTCTGTTCCTTCAAATTTTCATTTTCTTTATGGATGTGCGTGTTCAGAATTTCTAACTCATAGATCTCTTATTTGAGAGAGCTAATTAGAGTTTCTTGTGATGTGGCAGGCTGATCTGGATTAGTTGAAGTCCCTGGGTCTACTGAGGTACTCTTTTTCTATAATGACTCTATGTAGTCATAGATTTGCTATTATATTGGATCAATGCTAGGAGAAGCTCTTCTTAGACTGCCTTCAAAATTTTTTAGAGGAGAGTTCTGTGGACTTTGTTTATATGGAATACTATCAGGGGACTGAGCTGGAGTTTCTTCCTCTAAATTTATAAACTGGGCCTCTTTTGATTTCACCTTCTTCACTTTGCCTCAGAGACTAGAACTCCTCCTCAAGTTTTGGAAGCCTATGGTTTCTTCTTTTGTATCCTTTTTCCTTTTTCCTTTCTCCTTATCTTTCTTGATCTGTTCCCTGATTTTGGTTAGTCTTTTAGAAAGCAGTTGTTCATCCTTTTTAGGTGATGAAGGCTAAGGAATATCCCTGTGGATTTCTTCAACCCATTCCTTCATTTTTCTTCGCTTCTTAGTCTTCTTTCTGATCTCTGTTAATTTTTCAGAGATTGGTTCTTCTTCATCATTTTTCTGTGCTGAAGTTTCAGGGGTGTTTTGAATGGTGAGATTGGTCTTCTTTCTCCTACTTCTTTTAACATGACTTCTCTTAGACAAATCTGGAGCATCTTGGAAGAAATTCCTTACCAAGAATTCCTCCCATGTATCCCCTACACTTCTCAAATGAAATGAAACTAAAATCTTCACTAGTCCATGGTGATATAGAGTGGTTTCAATTGATTCAACTTTGTTTTGAAAATTAGTTGCCATTCTTCTCAGACTATTCAAAAGGAAAAAGGGAATATTGAGGGTTCCATTCTCTAGAAAATTCATTAGCAATCTTATATGATAAACATACATAGATCCAAGCCTCCCTTCACATGTAATACATTTTTGCAGTATTAACAACATGCTTCTCCATTTGTTTTTTAGTGTAGAAATTGGAATCCCTTTTTTAAAAACTGAAAAGTCCATACCTAGATTTTTAAGAATGACCTTCCAAGATTCATCATGAAACTCTTTGTTCTTAAACCACCTTTCTCCTAACCTTGGGAGTTCTGTTGCTTTAGCTATGAAGGACTCAGTAAATGCAAATTTGATGTCACCTATTTCCACTTCCATTCCATCAAATGACTTGGCAAAGGATTTAGTGATTTCCTTATGGTAACCATTGCATTTTTCAATAAAACACAACCAACTATCATTCTGTAACATTCCCTTCAACTACAGACAAATCGCCATGTATTTTACCCCTACGGGTTCAGTTCTAACAATAAGCCCCATAACCTCTGTTCTCGGCTACCCTTCAAAACTACTCTCACTGTCTAAGAAATGAAATGACTACGTATATGGTAATAAGAAGAATGTGTATACAAAAGTAGAATGATTATGGGTATGGAAACAAGATGATATATGGGAACATAATGACCATGAATATGAAACAAAATCACTGTATATATGGAATATTGGAACCAGAGTAACTGTATACACAAAAGGTGTAGAAACAATGTGTCTGTATGCACAAAGTGGTTGTGTAAATATGAGAGAAAAACTTAAGAGTTGGCATGTAATAATAAACAGTCAGGGTTTGAAGAGTCGTATATAGGTAGGTCACGTCATTAACTTGACCGTTAACAAATGTAGCTGTGGAGGACTGGTTAAGTATGAGTTACGGAGTTTAAAGTGGAGATAATTATGAAGGAATCATTGGACCGTTTGGGATTGAAGACAGAAGATATGGCGGAGACATCGTGGCGGTCAAATCACATAATGATTAATCAAGGAGACATGTAATCATACATGTTATACAAGCTTACGTTTTTGAATTTCTTTTTGAAATAAATTTTTGTTTTTAACTTTGGAACCTTACCTTTCACTTGCTAATATTTTGATGTTTTCTCCATCGGTGTTTTAGGCATGATTGATATTCAAAGTTATTTTTTTCTTCAATTACCTGCATACAAGATTTTATTATGAACTTGACTCTTATGCTGGGACTGATAAACAAACTGTTGCTGCACAATCAGATTAGCTGCAGAATAGGATCAACTATGGAACGAAATCAGCTGCATAATGTGGAAACAACTACAGAATGTAAAACAGAGAGTAAAATATGGCTTATGAATGAATGAAATGGAAATGGATGTGTCAGTGAAAATAAGACATGATCATAAATGAAAAATGGAAAAGAAATGTTGGGAAAGGAAAAATTTATTAGTGAAATGTGGCAATGAAAAGAAGTGAAGTTGTAAAAGTAAAACATAGTGAAATGAGATGAGACAATGAATTTTGCAGAATGTTGAATGACTGTGGCTTTTTGTCACCATTTTTTTCAGAAAGGAAATGGAAAATATAGGGTGTCAGAAACATTTGATTTTCACCCTGTATTTTATGTATAAGCATGCCAATCAATGATTGGTTTTCAACCTTATCCAATCGTGCCTCATATCCTCTTCATTGACTTGCATTGTGACATTATCATCGAACAAGAAATATTGTCTGTCTTCTTTTCTCTATATTTTGTTATATATATATATATATATATATATATATATATATATATTTTTTTTTTTTCTATTTTTTTCTTGTTTGCTTTTTTTTTAATGTTTCAAGTTTCCACTAATTTATTAGAGTGGCCATTTATAGAAAAACTTTTACTTAGATATAGTTGCCCTTAGTAGGAATACTTTTAATCTCAAAATATATGTAAGGTCTTGGTTCTTCTTTTGTATATTCAAATAAGGAAACCTCAGAGACTTTTGATTTTATCGTGACTTAACGTTTCAACAATCACTATTGGAGGATTAACACAAGTACTCTTTCGGTGATATATTGACTTCAACCTCCCATCTCTAGGACAACTCTGATTACAACTTTCTTTGCAATCTTAATTCACCAACTTAGGCACAATGACTTTTGAGGTTACCATCCTTTGAAACCTGCATGCCTTTAATATCTAGCAATCTACACTTTGAAATGAAAAAGCATCATGCTATAGAGGAAACATTTTCGTCATCTGAAATCCCAACTTGGGACTTCATTGACCCTCCTTTACTAGAGATTCCTCATAGCAGAGTTTGTTCATGGGTACGTTATTTTAGCTATAGGTGAACTCCTATGCCATAGTACTATAAACTATGGCTCTAATACCACTTGTAACAACTAGTTGCTTACCCCAAAACTACAAAAAAAAAAAAAAAGATTTAATATCAAATAGTACTAACTGGTTTACTTAGATTTTAGATTGTGTGCTAATAGCCATAATTACTCCACATATATGTTTGACTTGACATCTATGTCATAACCCTTGAAATTCCTCTTGATATACATAAGGATTTGACACTAAATAAATCTGCTATTTGTATTTGCTAAGAGGTGAGATTATGTCGTATTCAATTACACTGCTATGGAAATGAAGGTTCCATCAATTCGTTTGATGATCACAGAGTTGTGGATGGTTCCCAAGACAATCCTTGTACCCCTCTAGGTGAACCCAAGTCAGATTGCCACATGGAGACCCTTCTGTAGTTTATCTAACAATCGTTGATCCGATGACTCAGAGGATTTGGGGTGGAATTAGGGTAACGACCTGCAGGTTCATTGTTATGGATAATCATTTGCTACCTCGCTTAGCAAGAAGGGAAGATTTTCAAACCCTTATCGCCCTCGCTTTTTGTAGCTTGGAAACTAGTCAATTATTGTAAGTGGGGTTAACTAGCACTATTATTTCTAAGTTCCCTAGGTTTCTTCGACATATCCCCAAGACTCCCCATATTTTTCCTTGCATTATCTTAGAAAATTTCTATCATTTTCCTATTCTCAAGCTTCAATATCCTACCGGTTCACCTAGTGTTGGCAACCATGGTTCAGAACTCCTTGCCCCCTTCTTACAGTTGCTCGGTTCACAATTTGAAGATTTACACCTTACGACAGACTCAATTAATGAGCATTTTCTTTTGTCAATAATAATTTTTATTTCTTACTTCTTCTACAAGGAAGACCAAGGGTTTGTGTTTTCTAGCTATAGGTGAGCAGTTCCACCTTCAAGCAGGTTTCGGGAGCAACTGGTCTCAGAGTTTTGGTCATGACCAAATCATATGGATTATCAGGTTGGCTATTGGTCATAACCTACAGTCTATTAGGTTATTTTTCATTCTGGTCTTGCATGGGATAAGGTTGAAACCCAAAAGAGCTAACGGTTTACCCACTTCATTCTGACTAAAAGGTGAATCATGTCAACCTACCACCGAGAGGTTGTCGTCCATTGAAAACCCCATGTGCGTCTTTTATATTTCTGCAAAATGTCTTTTTATTATCCAATATTGTTTGGATTTCAATGTGGCTTGCTAGTGGTTTCTTCAACATGACTCTATAGTTTCATTGTTTGCTTTACATGAGTGGAGGATTTCTATTTTATTTAGTAGATTTATCAATTACAACGGAGCTTGTCTCAATCCTGGGACTGTCGGTGAAGCTGCTAGAAATAACTCGGCCTCACATTAGGGGACGTTTTTGGTCTAAAATGGGCCTCCTAAGGAAATTCTAAAATAATAGTGGAAATAATAAAATAATATTAGATTACATCATCAAATTTTAGAGGGAAAAAAGAAAATCTATTTTTTCAACTCGTATTTTCAACTTATCTCCCTATGGGTTTACTCAAGTTTCAAGTGGAAACACTTGTTGGATGAAAAATTTGATTCCTCATCCAAGGATTACCCTTGTTTTATACTTTCTATGGACTCTACTACACGAAAAATGAGAAATATTTGAAAAACGTGACTGCAATCATATTTTTTCATGTATTTCTCAATTTTCATGTAGTTGGGTCCATCAAAAGTATGCAACATGGGTACTCCTTGGATGAGGAATTAAATTATGCATCCAACGATACTCCCTCTCAAAATTTGAGTAAAAAATTAGGGATATAAGTTGAAAATATGAGTTGAAAAAGTAGTTTTATTATTTTATTATTTTATTATTTTTTAATCTTTTTACTTTTTACTTTTTTACTCCAAAAATGGTGAATCATGCCCCATGCTTAACATCATCATCTTAAATCCTATTTGTTCTCATAAAGTTTAGTTTGGTTTTACATTTTTCTTAGGAGGCCCATTTTAGACCTCAAACTTCCCCCAATGGGGCTAACCCGGGTAATAGACACGACCACCGAATTGCTTCATGCACAAAAGGAGGAACCTAAATTAAATAATCTTCCTTTTTTACTGATGTGTGCTTTCTCGCCTTCTGCATTACTTATATGTGTTTGGTATAACCACATATTTGTGTTTACTACTTAATTACAAGAATCTCTTTTCTGTAAGCTCATGAAGCCAGACCTATGTCTTTCCTTATATTTTCAAGAACTGACTATGTCCCAACTATTCAATGCCTTAGTGTCTTCAACATAAGTGTTTAAATACTAAAACAAATGTCTTCGAAGGGTTAAGAATGAGGCCTTTCTTCCCCGGGTTTAATTACCTGTGTCAGTCCATTCTACTTTCTAGTTATTTAACCTAAATCATATCTCATAATTAGAGGATTTGACTCCTCTCTTCTCCCTACAGTTAGGGTATACTAAGGGATTGTACTAATATTCAAAAAACCGCCCTTTCCAATGAGACCTGTAGATGTGTTAGCTTTACACTAGAATCTGTTTCTCTAGCACAATTCTATCTTTTTAAGAACTTTCACTTGTTAAACCCCCTCTTAATCTAAAAGAACATTTTCAATTGCTTTTCTATGAACTGTACACACCATTAAATAGTTGTATTCCATCAGACAATATTCTTAGGTTCTTTTCATTTTCTTTTGTAACATCTTACATTGTTTATCATAAACATTCAACTAATAGAATTCACATTAAGGAGCAAATATTATTTTTAAGCAACATGAATCATTACCATTTCAATGCTTAAATTCCCTATAAGGATTGCACATTAAATATCAGAAGCATATAATCAACAAAATACATTGAACATTGATATGCTCTACTTATCCGTGAACTCTTCAACTAGTCAAGAAAGTGTAATCATGATGAGACCACACCTCCCTTCCAATGGAACTGGAAATTATGCCTAGGTTCCCCCCCTAGCATTCACTTTCCAACACATTTGGATATTAACCTCTACAAGTTAAGTTCTCAAACCTCAATACTTTCCAAGTCCATCCTAGAACATTCAAATTTTCATCTGACTGGAGAGTTTCCACTGGCCCAAAACCATCTCATGACAACACTACGAGAGCAATTGCATTTCATATCTCTCTTTCTTCACGAGGTTCTGCTTTCCTATGGTGGCTAACCCCCTTATCATCCCTCATGCCCCCAACTTTTTTTGGAATTTTTTAATTACTTAATGAGTCTTCATCCTTATTTCACTTCTTAACAACTTTTCTTTAGAATTAATACATAATAAAATTTATTATTGTTTTTCATTAACCATTTTTTTTCCTTTTTACTCACAATTAAGAGTAGCAACATTAACAATAATTCTAAAATTTACTTCAATGTCTAAGGGTGTTACTACCAAGGATCTAGCAAGAGCTTGGAGATCAAATCTTTTGAGATGAAAACTTCTTTCAAAGTGAAAATTTTGAATAAAATGTTTGCACCTCCTCTATATATAAACTTTAACTACTTTATTTCTCTATAAAGTTGATATAAGGTTATGTTGTTTCATATGGACATGAAAATATTTTATTTATGATCGAGAGTGAGAGTGAAATATTTTTACCACCTCTCATTAGTATGGATATTGAGAGTGTGAGAGTTAGGTTATTGATGTTTTATAATACTTATAATTAAATAAACCAATCACATATATTCATTTTTTTATAGTTGACCTTTTTTTGTTGAAATAGTTTTTTTTTAAGGGGTACTTTTCAACTCCAAATTGAGCATGGACATACTTACACATCTCTTTTATACCAACTTGTATAATAAGCCTCTCTAACTCAATAATATTTTTATTAATAAATAAACATGTTTAGTAAGAGATGGATCTTGGATGGTTAAAAAATCACATTTAAAGTAACTAAACTAGAAATTGCATCGCATGTTGAAAAGGAAAACCCGTAAGGTGGTAATATAGGAAATTGTAGCATGGAAAAAAGAAGTAAACCTTTTATGCAATTTTGTTTTTTTACTAGCATGTTTTTTATCAAATGTTATGTTTAAAGAAGATTCCATCTAGGCCAGTATTCTGAAATATGTTTAAAATGAAGGTAATGAACGACACCTTAACTGCAAAAATGTAACAACAACTAATACTATAACACATAAAAAAAATTATTATTACAGATCTATCTATGCATTAAATCAAACAATATATTGTGCCACAGAGGCTGGGCGAGTTTCTATGGCATATCTTGTTAATTTATTTCTACATTAATGACCCATAGTTGGCATTGCCATACCATAAGACTTGCATTGCCTTCCATGAGGCATCCAGGCTATTACCTGACTTGGAAATAAATGCCTTTTATATGTGTCTCCACGCGTCTTGATCACAAGTGACTACACTGCTAGCATCTGTCCATCTTTTCGCTCTGGCTGCGACATGTGGTATGGATCTCATTCGTTGATTGGGTCTAGGCGATCTGACGGTGAGAAGGGTTTAGGGTTTTTCCAACTACCCAACTCACTATCTCCCAGTGAAGAGCAGCTCATTTGCAAAGTGGAGGTGAGGGTTTCAATTTCTCTACAACATTTCAGCTCCTGGTTTCTCTGTTGGTTCTTCGTCTTTGCCTCCATGATCCATGGCTCTGTCTATTTGTCCTCCACAAGGAGGTAATCCAGAACCCTCACTCTCTTCCATTTCGGTTATTTATTACGAGTCATATTATGTATCTTCTTGGGAGTTCTTTCGATGCATCTGGTTAATACATACACTTGTTATCCAGCGTCTCAGACTCTGTGAGGAATGGTGATTTCCATCATCGGTGCGAAAACGGTAAGTCTATGTTTCTAATAAACACTTACAGTTCTTTTCTTTCCTTACCCATGCATTTTGTAACCCTGTGAAGGATTCTGTGCAAGGTAGTTGGATGACCTTCGGTCGCAACTTGCTGAACTTAGGTAACGTTTGGCTCTTCCCACGAATTTCTTGTTATGTTTAGATATGATACAGGTCTTTCCCATTCAAGTTAATAATGCTTGCAATTGGGTTTTGCAGGTATGTTGTTATATAGCCACGGTGCTTTCATGGCTAAGCTTTTGGGTCTCTGATGATTATGCGCACTCACACTTTTGCAATTTGTTACAGGTTGGAAACCCACCATCCCGGATTCTTATGTTTGACACTTTGTGGTTTATGTTGCTCATTTACTCTGGTGAAAAGCCTAACTAGAATTAACAGGGCGCTTAATTATGTGAAGAATTGTTTTGGTGATGTTGCACTTCAGAATATTTTGTAATGAATAGTATTTAAAATTTTCTAGGCTGTCGGTCTCGTAAGTGAGTGGCTAATTTGTCAGTTGGAATGTAATTAATCCTTCTGAAGTATTTAAATCTTTGAGGGACAAAAACAAAGGCCTCTTTGCCTAATTTCGGTTTGGGAAAACTCTGCTACTTGGTTTCTGAAGTTTGTTAAGTTATATACATATGTTTATTTTTGTGAGAACTTATAAATTCGTTACATAGTTGAATATGTATAAAGAGTTTGTCTTTGATATCTTGTTTATGGAAGAATTTTTTAGGTCCTCATAATGCAACTATGATATAGTTTGCCTTGAATATTTTGGATTGATTTCCACTTTGCTATCATAATGCTAAGGTATTGATTCCTCGTGGATGTCGTTTTACTTCTTACTGCAATTGCACGACTTTATTAAAAAATAGTTTTATTGAATGGTTCTTTCCCTTTGTCGAAAAAAGAATTCACCTTAGGGTTTTACTATACTTTCTGTCTAGATTTATAGGTTTGATTTATTTCTTCCAAAATGACCTCTTTCACGAGATTGTAACTTACAGAGGGTAGTTAAGTTATAAGGAAAATAAATGGTTCTTGCATCGTTTTGGATTTCGGTTAGTATTTTAAGTATGAACAGAATATATTTTTCTTATCAAGAGTTTAGTAAAAAGGGACTCATTGTCTGTGAGCTATTTATATTCTATTGCATATGTAATATTCAAAAGAAAATGATGTTAGAGGAAGATTTCTTGATCGCTCACTATTTTACATTACTATATACTAATGCATATTTATTATTGAATGTTATTGCGTAATTCTTTTGTTGATTCTATTCTTGTAATCAAATACTCTCTTATAAAGTAATACCATCCTTTAATTAAAGCCTAGGAATACCCTAGGAGATACTTATCTGTCAATATATGGACCCAGATTCGTCACGAAAGTCTCTAGCTACAGTTGGTGCCTTGGGTCTCAGGACCCGTCTCCAGCTACAGCTACAGTCAGTGCCTTGGGCCTCAGGTCTCAGGACTCGTCTCCAGCTACAGCTACAGTCAGTGCCTTGGGCCTCAGGATTCCACTATCAAGCCTCAAGTCCTGCACTATGTGATGCGGGAGTAACCAGCAACAAAGCAAGCAAACTGGACCAAAGGATCAGAACAAAAGAAAAGCGTGATTTAAAGCAGAAAAATAGATTTAAAAAGGATAAAATAGATTTAAAGAGTGCATGCATGAAGCTTTTGTGGAGAAATATCAGGAGAGGATCTGATCATCCTTCTTAATGCATCTTATATAAATGTAATGTGATAGGGTGTGAGTAATATATCTTATTTGTGAGTAAAATTGTGTGTGAGCAAGATGTAGTCGATTGTGAGTTGGGTTTTAAGGCTGAAATGCCTTAGCCTCGAATGTAATTTGTTCTATATATATATATGAAACGTGTTCTAGTATTGTGTACGCCTGTGTGTATTGTATAATTAAGTTAAATCTTGTGTTCAAGCTTGTTGATCTAAATATCGTTTAACTGTTATATATGGCGATCCAAATATCATGTATCTGTTATATGTAAATGTTTGTTGAAGACAGTGTGCAGCGCAGAGGAAGATTCTGATGATAATTCCAGGCGGTAAAAAAGTGTTGGGTATATTGAATTTAATGATGCTAATGTTGAATTGGTGGAGGATCTTGTTTTTTTTTAAAGAAATTGGGTTCTTGGGCAACCCCCAAATTCTCATTTTCATCAGGTGGTATCAGAGCAATAAACGATTTTGCGGAAGGAGGTACAGTGTGTTAAAGATGGAGAATTTATGGTCTCGTTATTGTGCAGATGGCGGCAGCCGAAGGTGAGAAGATTTGCAGCAACCTAGAGAAGGATGCCAAAAGACCGAGTGCAGAGGGCTTGGTGAGGTATCGTGTAACAGAGGAGGCTGTTACTGCAGAGGTTGGTTGCAGTGAAGAAATGCAGTGGATAAAATTGCTAAAGATCAGGAGAAGCATATGACCAGGAGGTCATAAATTTTTGTGCCTCGGGAGTCTGATGCGGGAGAACCCATCAACAAAGCAAACAAACTGGACGAGAGGATCAGAACAAAAGAAAAGCGTGATTTAAAGCAGAAAAATAGATTTAAAAAGGATAAAGCAGATTTAAAGCGTGCATGCATGAAGCTTTTATGGAGAAAATAAGGAGAGGATAGGATTGATCCTTCCTAAAATTCTTATATAATTGTAATGTGATAGGTGTGAGAGATATATCTTATTTGTGAGTAAAATTGTGTGTGAGCAAGATGTAGTCGATTGTGAGCTGGGTTTTAAGGCTGAAATGCCTTAGTCTGGAATGTAATTTGTTCTATATATATATATGAAATGTGTTCTAGTATTGTGTACGCCTGTGTGTACTGTATAATTAAGTTAAATCTTGTGTTCAAGCTTGTTGATCTAAATATCGTTTAACTGTTATATATGGCGATCCAAATATCATGTATCTGTTATATGTAAATGTTTGTTGAAGACAGCGTGCAGCGCAGAGGAAGATTCTGATGATAATTCCAGGCGGTAAAAAAGTGTTGGGTATATTGAATTTAATGATGCTAATGTTGAATTGGTGGAGGATCTTGTTTTTTTTTTAAAGAAATTGGGTTCTTGGGCAACCCCCAAATTCTCATTTTCATCACATATCCTGAAGTTGATACCCCAGTTTCTTTGTCTCCATCGAAGTCTGAATCAGAGTATCCAATCATGCTGAAGTCGTCCACCTGTATATACTTGAGTCTAAAGTCTTGAGTTCCCTTCAAGTACCTTAGAACTCTTTTTACAGCAGACCAATGTCCCTCACAAGGCTTTTGCATAAACATGGAGAGGATTCCAACAACAAACGAAATGTCTAGTCTGGTGGTACTTAGGTAGTTGAGACTTCCTACAAGCTGTTTATACTTTGTTGCATGCTCAAATTCTATTCCTTCAATAGATGTGAGCTTTAAGTTTTGTTCCATTAGAGTAGTAAGAGGATTGCACTCTGTCATGCCAAACCTATTCAACAGATCTCCAACGTATTTCTTTTGAGAAAGAAATATGGACTTTGGATGTTGGGTTACTTCAATGTCAAGATAGTAATGAATATAGCCCAAATCAGTCATTTCAAAAATTTTCCCCAATTCCTTCTTTATGGATATAATGTAGCTTTCATTGTTCCCTGTCATCAAAAGATCATCTACATATACCACAAGATATACAACTGTTTTGCCAACTTTCTTGACAAATAAAGTTGCATCATCAAGATCATAATGTTTGAAATTGAGTTTCAGAAGATGCTCAGTTAGCTTTTCATACCAGGCTCGTGGTGCTTGTTTGAGGCCATACAAGGACTTCACTAGTTTGCATACTTTATGTTCATGTCCTTTCACAGCAAATCCTTCAGGCTGGGACATAAAAACATTCTCTTTTAGATCTCCATTTAAGAAAGCAGTTTTTACATCCATTTGGTGGACTTTCCAATCGTTCTGAGCTGCTAGTGCAAAGAGTGTCTGGATGGTAGCCCATTTTGCTGTGGGGGCAAAAGTTTCCTCATAATCGACCCCTTCCTTCTGTGCAAACCCTTTTGCCACAAGCCTAGCTTTGTGCTTGTCAAGTAAGCCATCAGCTTTATACTTGTTCTTGTAGACCCACTTGCAGCCAATTGGTTTGGTTCCTAATGGAGGATCAACCATCTTCCAAGCGCTATTCTTTATGAGGGCATCATACTCCTTTTGCATTGCTTCTTTCCATTCATCATGAGAAGCAACTTCTTTGAAGGAAGTTGATTCAAAATCTGTAGACAAGTTCAATTCACAATCATAAGAAACATCCACATCAACAAGTGAATTAGAGTCATCTACATCACCTCCATTTTGCCGGTTTGAATTTCTAGTTCTTGTCTTTCCAACCTCATCCGGATGAACACTTTTAAGTGTTTTTGTTAGCCACTTTGGGGGACCTTTCTCAGATGGTCTAGGCTGCTCCGTTGATTGATTTGGGACTAAATCAAGATTGAGTCTCCCAATTATATCAATTACATCACTTAAAGCATCATCCGTTGTTGGAGTTGCATGAGGGGGAGAGTGTTCTTCAGAAGAATATTCCACATGTTGCTCTAGTATAGGAATCCCCCCTTCAACATGTGGAATCTGATTATCAAATTCTTGAAATGATTTTTCTTTTGCGAATCTATCCAAGTGATCAAGTTGCCACTCAACAACATTGTTAGTTTTGGATGATTCAAGAAAAATTACATCTCTAGATATAACAAATTTTTTATTTTCTTCATCATAGAGACGGTATGCTTTGGAGGTGTTTGAATACCCCAGGAAGATACACTTACGACTTCTAGCACCAAGTTTGTTTCTATGTACCTTTGGTATCAAGGCATAATAGGTGGAACTAAAGACCTTGAGATGCTTTACTGAAGGAACATGTCCATACCATATTTCATATGGAGTCTTGTTTCTTATAGCATTATATGGACATATATTCTTTATATATGCAACACATAGAACAACATCAGCCTAAAACATTATCTTTACATTTTTGAAGAAGAGCATGGATCGTACGATATTTAAGATTGTCCTATTCATTCTTTCAGCTACACCATTCTGTTGGGGATTATAAGGCACATTTGTTTGATGTTTGATCCCATATTGGCGAAGATAGTTTTCAAATTCATTTGATGTGTATTCTTTTCCATTATCAGTGCAAATAGACCCAATATGAGATTGTGCATCATTTTCAATCCATTTATGAAAATTCTTGAATATTTGAAAAACATCATATTTGTTCTTCAATAAATAAACCCAACACATTCTGGTGTAGTCATCAATAAATGTCATTATATACCTTTTTCCATTTGCAGAAGGAATAGGAATTGGACCAAATAAATCTGAATGAATGATTTCAAGTTTTCTATGTGCTCTTGAATGTGAATCATGAAAAGACTGTTTGCTATGATTTCCTAGAATGCAAGCATCACATTGCTTAAGTTTCCTAGGAATTGTAGGCAAACCAACAACACCATTTTTCTTCAACAAGCAGAGGCTGTCACAGTTCAAATGTCCAAATATTGCATGCCATAATAAACTTGATGGAAGTGTACCTTCTTCATGATGAGAATTATATGAGAAATGTTGTGCATGAGCAGAGGTTCCTTGCAGCTTGAGAAGCCTTTCTTCTTCTATTTCCCTCATGACAAGTGAGTGGTCAGATGCTTTTCTTACCTCAATCTTACTATCAAACATATGAATGGAGTGACCTTGTTAGCTGATGTGGACCAAGGACAACAAGCTTCTCTTCAGCTGTGGGAGATATAGAACATGATGCAGAAGAAAGTCTGGAAGACCAGGCAGTTTAAGCCTGATTATGCCAAGCACTGATGGCTTGATTTTTGATTTGTCTGCAAAGTATACTGCTCCATCAACATTGTCAGTGAAATATTCAAAAAAAAAAATTATATGAGTCATGTGGTAGGTTGCTCTTGAATCAAACAACCAATCATTTTTCCAAGAAGCAAGTGAAGCATTAAATAAATCTTCATTTATTCCAATGTTACATTGTGCCACAACATAGTGAGCGGATTCAAGTGCTTTACCTTTGTCTGTATCATCGGTTTTACCTTTTTGTTGGTTTCTTTTCTGCTCAATTTTGTCCCATGGTAGCTTGCATGTAGAGGCATCATGTGATCCATTTCTTTTGTAGCGAATGCAGTGCAAATCTGCCATTTCTCCTTGAGAGTCTCTGCCCCCTTGCCTCTGAAATCTCTTCCACCTCTTCCTCTCGAAGAATCTTGAGCAAGATTATTCTCTCTGTGTCCAAGAAGAGGTTTCTTCTTTTCCAAACCCTTCACTTTTTCAACAAACTTCTCCATCATAAAAATTTGAAGCGAGCCCAAAAATAATTACAGTATTCGTAGCAAAAAACTAATAATAATTTTCTATGAGTTTCCAAAAAATGAAATCAATTGCAATCATGCAATATATATTTCACATATTATACCATGGCATGTCATCATAAAACAAACAACATAAGCCCTAATGCCATCACCACATATCTTTCACTATCATTCAGTTGGAACTACACTGACTCCTTGCCGTTCTTTACCACTTCCATGCCACGTCTCTCCAAAACACTACAGAACTCAGACTAGGTAGCGTTCAAGATTATAATACACCAAGACTGTAATGTAGCTTAAATGAAATAGACTTTTTACTATATATATATATATATATATATATATATATATATATATAGCTAGCGTCCAAAATAGTCAATGCATGGAGCAGCGTACTGTTCAACGCATGTATTAAAATGATGTATATACCAACAGTGTACCAAATCAGGTAGCATAAATATATTGTAATGAGACTAGCTTGAATATAATGCTAAAAACTTCAGTACATACACAAAGTGGGGCATCGTTCAATATATATGCAGCTTTCACCAGGACAACGTTCCAACAAAGGTACGTTTGCATCTTCTCACAATCAAAAACGCAGTAACAATGGTTAATTAACGTAGTACCATGAGCGTAAGGCGCAATTGACATTCTCAGCTTAATAGAAAAGGGCATCATCAAAAATTTTTCTCGCTTCAAAATGTTTCATGGTGCCTCGACGCATGAGCTTGGAACCCCAATGCTAAGGAAGTGAAACAGTGCGTTATCAAAGGTGAGGTTGTGGGTTTACCCGCATGGCGCAGTGGTAACACGACTTGGGTATCCTTCTTCTGCCCCTCAGACAAGAACTGGTAGACCAGATATGGTTTTGTGAATAACAGAAACGTAAAGACAGGCTCATTCAGATGGTGGAGGTGGAGAATTGCAGCGGCAACCACTATGGTGGAAGAATGATAGAGGCATTGCGTGGAGCAGGTCATTCAGGCAGTCAAACGTTCAGGCTACACAAATAGCAATTGGGATAGACATTAGACAGGGAAAATGGCAGTATGGACAGTGCTTTTGAATGGAGATCAGAGGAGAAAAATAGGGAGTTGCAAAGGACATAAAAGCTAAAAAAAGGAGTTGGCTCTAATACCATGTCAGGCCAGGCAATAACTCCATATCTCCCCACAATTTCTCCTTAAATTTAGATTTAATAATATTTTAATATTAGCTTTATTTTGCAAAATGATATCCTCCTTTATCCCCAAAGGTCTAATGAAGACTAGACATCCTTATTCCGTCTTCACTTGAGCTGAAGGTGGGGGTTTTGATTAGATTTAGAAGCAATTTTGTGAAACCTCTTGGCTTCCATGTTGTTTAACTTCTTCTTATACATAAGATAGCTAGTCATAGCCATGCTTTCAACGAGGGAAATAGTTGCTTCAATCAAGAGGATCTTGAGATTGTAGGTTACAAATTTATTTTGGATTTGTTCTATCAACCTCCAGAAATCTCTAGAGATGCTGCAACTCCAAATATCACATTCAAATAAAATAACAGGAGTGACGAAAGTCTTAAAGAGGAGTTGGTTTTAGTCCCATATCTAAATATCTATTGTCTTACAATTATTTTCAAGCCCATAATAAGCTTTCCATCCTCTATTTTTCATTTTTTTAATGCTACAATTTCAATTGAGCTTGATATGAAAATTGATTCCAAGAAATTTGTATGAACGATGTCCCCCCAAGTTTTTTTTTTAATATATGAAATGATATATGTGATATTTTTGGATTTAATTATCACAATTTAAGTTTTGTTAGTTAACGCAGTCATACCCACCTTGGAGAAGAAGTCTTAGAATATTCTTAGTTTCTTGCTAAGATTATAATGGATTTGCACCAAAAGAACGTCATTTTCAGCACAAAGGAGAAGGGTTATGACTATACCCGTGAGTGTGGGGCTAAAAAAACCTACATCTTCCAAACACTCTTCTAACTTATCAATGTATATGCCAAATATGGTGGGGGATAAGGGAAACCCTTCCTTGACTATGATATTGCATTTAATTTCTTTTGACCAACCCTTAGTGGTCTTGTACTTGGCAATAACATTCTCATACAATATTGTCCTAAGAACAATGCCAATTTTTTCTAAAGTCAACAAAACAACATAAGAGATCAATTTTATTATTGTGACATTCTTCCAGAATGATCTTGAGAGTAACAAGGTGGTCCGTAGTTGAATGGTATCTTCTAAATCTAGCTTGGATTTTAGCTCTTTTACTATGGCTTTCTAACCATAGGCTAATATTCGTTTCTAAAATAATTCTGCACAACTTGGCTAAAATGTGGATATCATATGGTCCTATAATTAGAGGGAACACTTTATCCCCAATTTTAAAGAAAGGCACAATGAGGTCCTATATCCAAGGCTTAGAAAAGTCTTGCTTCACTACCAATTTGAAGAGCTTGTGTATATGGGGGGTGAGGATAGGTGCTCCCATTTTAAAAATTTCATCTTGGTAGCATTTAATATCCTTAGCTTTCCCATTAACGAACCATTTAACCCTAAGCTCAATGTCTTCTAGAGAAAATATATCATCCTCTTTTGGGGAATTCCAAATGGTTCCCATGGTGTTAGGGGATTCATAAGTCTTTTAAGGTAATAGTTGCAGTTCTTCAAGTGAATCTAATTATTTAATTTAGTTTTATGAATTAGACTTTTCTTGCCAAAATTTCTAGGATCATATTTAGATAGATGTAGCACTTTCTCTTGCTTTTTATTTATATAGTACTTGTATTTCCTTTTAATAAGATATTTGTATGTATTTATATTATCAAGCTTTTAATTTTTGTTAGGAGTATCCCTAATAGGTTTTCTAGCAATTTTACAATCATTATCATATCAAGGATTGATAGTTTTATTATTATTTTATATGACACCTCGATAGAGAACTTCCTAAAAGAAGTGGAGAGGGTTCTAGTAAAATTATGATAGAGGTTTCGGTTGATATGCCTATAAGGTAAGAGGTGTAAATCCCTATTTAAATCCTTTAATAAGAGATCAATTTTATTTTTGTTGAAAAAATGAGCCTTTGATTCTTACAATTCTCTTACATGTGGCTTATGTTCACAAGTGAAATAAATGCAAAGTAGCTAGTCCTTGCCTTACATTATATTTATGTTATCTTGTCATGTCATAAATAACCTAATCAAATAATTTTATTTTCAACTACTAATCTCGATGATGTCAATTTTTCATGGAAATTGACAATGTTTAGAAGTGAGAATGATGTCTCCATAGAATAATGTAAATTTTAGAAGATACCCTCTTATAATTATCTTTCTTAATTAAAATGAGATTATTCTTTTTTATTTTTAATTTGTTGGAATTACTACTCTAGTAGATTATGAATTACCATAGTTCCATTAACTAAACATTAATAAAATTATTTTAATTTATTTTAAGTCAATGAATGACACGATATATTAAGTTTGGTAAACATTATCACTAGTATTCGTACTCAAAATGAGTAAGACAAAATTAGAGTGCCATCAAACAATGCCATAGTTATGAAACAACCATCTATTGTTATGATCAATTAAAAAATAATTTATGATCTTTAAATAAATAATTTTTTAAACATATTGTATCATATATATTAATTATATAAATTCTAAAAAAAATTATCCTACCAAACATATAAAAAGTGTGTAGAGGAGAGAATGCTTCAGGAGGTGTGTATAAAAAGTGTGGAGAGGAGAGAATGCTTGAGGAGGTGTGTAAGTGTGATGTGTGCAGAAGGGGAACATGATGAAGGAAGGTTAAATATTTATAATTATTATTAGAAAAACCCTATTTTAAAAGAAACATGTCTTTTCAACATAATTATTTATATAAGTGGATTTTAAAAGATATTATAAATTAAATTTATTAATAGATCATATTCTTTTGTATCTTATAACATTTTAAATTTGGAAATATATTTTTCTCTTATCTAATCCATCTTCGGAGGATTCCAATGCTAAAATCAAGAAGTTTACTCACTTAGTTACTATATTATGAAAATGTGGTATATATGAAAGCAATTTTATTTAAGTAGAAAGAAGACCTATGTTGTAAAAATTAATATAAAGAAAATAAAATTATGTAGTTTATTTGAATATAATGTTTTTTTTTAATTCAATATTGATTTTGTATTATTATTTATAATGTAAAATATTTTATATATATATTTATATATCATATATATTATATATAACTATAACTGAAATGGAATAAAAGATAATAAATGGAAATACCATACCTCGACTTTTCCACTTTGCTACTATTTTAGTGAATGTTTTTTTCAATTAATTACAAAAAAAAAATATTTCAGGGTGGAAGAAATGTTGTTGTATGGAAGAAATGTTTAAATTACGGTGGAAGAATGTGGTGTGTGGAAGAAATGTTAGAAACAGAAAATGTGGGTAAAGATATGATCGTTAATATATAATTTATCTAAATAATTATAAAATTTATTTAATAAATTATAGAAATTTTTTTAATCTAATTTTTTATTGGTTAGTTTTTGTTTAAAGTAAAAAATTATAGGAACCATTTCAAATTCAATATTAATTTTGTAATTGTCATATTCCAAATAAAATGTTTAATTTTGTAGTCGTTATATTCCAAATAAAATGATTCAATTTAATGTAGTGCTAGATTTAATTTCGTGAATTGATTTGTTGCTTTAATAACTTTAATTTTTTTTGAGGATGCCGATGGTGTTTATTATGTTTATAGTATTACTCTGGAAGTCATGGTGGAAAGTATAAATATGTTTTGATGGCATTATGCAGACGTGGATGAAATCAAATAGTCAACGTATGGTCTCGACTTAGTTAATCAAACTTGGTCGCGGTCCATTTTAATCTTTTGGTATATTTATCTGTACACGGTCAATTTCACAGATTTTTTGCCTTTGCTTTGTGGATTTTTTCATGATTTGTAATATAATATAATATATAAATAATTTTATTAGTATTTTTGGTAAAAATTATATAAGAAAAATTTTCGTCAATAATGTTTCGAACTAATTAATGTGGTTTATTTTCAAGACAAGATGAACTACATTAGTTGGTTTGAAATGCAGCGATTACAATTTTCCTTTTGTAATTTTTACCAAAAAATACTGATACAATTATTATGAATCAAAGAAGTCCTAATTCAAATATAATGTATACTATGTATATGGTTTATAATGAGTTGGTTTACAAATGGTTCACCAGGTACCATATAATATTAAAATGGTTTACCACTTTACATATGATTTATTTATGTTGGAAATATGTATGAAGGTTTTATTATTTTTTGTTTTATTTTTTTAAAACAATAATATAACATATATATTATTAAGTATGGGGGTTTACGCAGTGCATTATATTAGATATAATTCTTGGGATTCAACTGCGTTAAGTAAGTCATTCATGTATGACCATTTCCATGAGAGGTAGTCGTAACTGACTAATTTCTCATGATTTTCGAATAGTTCACTTAGCACTCATTGCATCGGGTGATGCTCACAGGGGTGAAGAAGTGGGATTGAAACTAGTGAAATGAATCACATAGCATCAATCATCACTTCCGGGGCTCGCACACGGTAACCAGGACTTCCCGGGAGGTCACCCATCCGAGATTGCCTCTTGCTCAAGCGCGCTTAACTGTGGAGTTTTCCCCACAATGAAGCCCACTTAGCTTGCTACGCCATTTTTGAATAGTTCACCCAATGCAATGAGTGCTAAGTGAACTATTCAAAACTCATGAGAAATTAGTCAGTTACGACTACCTCTCATGGAAATGGTCATACGTGAATGAATTACTTAACGCAGTTGAATCCCAAAAATAATATCTAATATAATGCACTGCGTAAACCCCCATACTTAAATTCAAAAAAGAGTGAAGGGATCTCTAATTGAATGGTTCATGAGGCACAATACTTGCTAAGGTTTTGCAAATGGGGTAGCAAGCTAAGTGGGCTTGATTGTGGGGAAAACTCCACAGTTAAGCGCGCTTGAGCCAGAGGCGATCTTGGATGGGTGACCTCCCGGGAAGTCCTGGTTACTGGGTGCGAGCCCCAGAAGTGATGATTGATGCTATGTGATTCATTTTACTAGTTTCAATCCTACTTCTTCACCCTTGTGAGCATCACCTAATGCAATGAGTGCTAAGTGAAATGAGTGCTAAGTGAACTATTCAAAAATCATGAGAAATTAGTCACTTACGACTACCTCTCATGGAAATGGTCATATTATTTAACGCAGTTGAATCCCAAAAATGATATCTAATAAATATTATTGTTCATTTATAGAATACAAAACAAATAATATATGTTTTTTTAGTGTGGATTTAATATCCTTAATTTAAGTTTTATTTCATAACAAATCTTAAAAAATATTTGGTTTTAATTTAAATGTATTTTAAATAACAAAATATTGAAAGAATATTGATCTTTAATTCAAAAATAATATTTTAAATAACCACAAATTTAAAAGAATATTTAATTTAATGTTTCTTTGGATGCATTTTACATGTTAAAGATATCATAAATGATTGCAAAGGAAATAAAACATGTCATTGAAAATTTTTATTGTCTCCATATGAATGTGATGGAGGTGAGTATGTTGCTATTTAAATATGGTGAAATGGGGTGAAATGGGTATTATTGTCCATTCCATTAAATGATTAGTATAGATATTAACACTAGAATAAATACTTGTCTCATGATATATTTGACATTGCCAAGGCCAAGGAAGTAGCTGTGGGAAACAAGTGGTGTGCAGAGTAGGGGATGTGTGCTAAATAAAGGATGTGCAAAAGAGGGAGTATGTTGGGGAGAAAAGGTGTGCAGAGGGGATGCATGAGTGGAGAAAGGAACACAAAATTTCTTTGGCACACATGAAATTTGTCTCAAAATATATAAATTGTTTCACTAATAAATTTGTAAAATAGAGATGATTTTATTTTCTTCTAAAAGATTCAGCCTGAATAATATTTCACTTTTCCCATTTTTGTGTTACCGTAGCTTATTTGATTTTTTTTCACATTTTTCTTAAATGTGGCAACAATTTGTTGTAGTTATATGTTTGTGCACCCAACTTTGTACATAAAATATTGTATTTTGGCATTTTCCTTTGCTAATACAAATGTTGTACATAATATTATTTGTTTGTGATTATTTTTGGTACAAATTCAAGAAAACAAAGTGGGTTATCTGGTGTGTACTTTGCTTGTACATTATATAAATTTTATTGAGACTCTTAATCTTCAAATTTTTAGTTTATCATTTGGATTATGATTAAAATTGGTTTAACAAAAAGATATTTATAACCTCTAAATATTGTAAAATAAACTAAGCTAATTTAGCTAACCATAACACAATTTTATAATAAAATGATAATGGAATTTAATTATATATATATATATATATATATATATATATATATATATATAATGCATTGACATTAGAATTTGAAAACTATAAGACTCGTGTCAAGGAAATTGACATAGGAATTTCAAATTGTTAGAAGGAAATCACCATTTGAGGATTTCACCCTGTGCATAGCAATTACTTTTCTTTAATTCATTTCCCTGCAAGAAGTAGGGGTTCCAAACTCCAAGGAAGCATTTTTTCTTGAAGGAAGTTAGAATGGAGATGATTGAGCTACATTAGTCATGGTGTTGAAATTATGTAGATCATCCAACAGGTTCAATGATAGTGTTGGATGGTGGTGTGGTTAGAAATGATGCAGTTCATATAGCAGGCTTAGTGATGGTGTCAAATGCTAGTGTGGTTAGAAATGATGTAGATCATCTAACAACAACTCAAGATGCAAACCAGACATACCTTTCATGTAAAGTTTCAAATGTTGATCTACACATGTCACAATACATTCATGTAAAGTTTCAGATATTGATCTACACATATCCCAATACATTTAAATACAACAAGGGAAATATTCTTGAAATTGCATCAAGTACATGATACTGAATCTCAAGGTATTAAGAATTACTAAATCTGTTCTAAAACCACTTGAGCTTGATTTCTCAGAAACTAAAATCCACTTGATTCTCAGAAACTCAAATAGTTTATTAGTATAACATGCAAATAAAGGCATTTTAAGAATGCATGTGATTATTTTTTCCATGTATAAATTTGTCAAATAGATATCAAGTATAGGAGAAAGTATATGAAATATAAACTTAATTTTTTCCATGTTATTTAGCTTGATTTGGGTTTGGATTGATAACCCATTCACTGCCCTTTTGTCTGGCTCTACATAGAAAAGAGAAACCACCATGCCCCCCTAAATTTTGTGTACAATTAGAGTTAATTTATGGGGTCATGGTAGTTTTTCCCAACCGAATTGCAGGTTATTATATAACATTTTAGAATAATTTCATATATATATAGATATATCATTTCTACGATTGAGAAACATATAAGTTTTTTTCACAAGAATTTGATATTTAATATACACATTTTTTGGAACAATCTAGTCCATTTTTTATATAGAAAAAACAAAAAAATAAATTTATTGAGTAGCATGTTATTTTTCATAACAGCTAAGAATACTTTTCTCAATGTGCTATCTTTACCTAGCTTTTATTGCATATCAATGATCATTCTTACAACTTATGGATGGCCACCACTAATGTAATATGTAATATGCATGCCACAAGTTTTGGGTTTGATGTTTGAACATACAACAACTAGGTTTGATGTTTGCCCATACAACAACTACATGGGTGAATGTAATATGCATGCCACAAGTTTTGGGTTTGATGTTTGAACATACAACAACTAGGCTTGATGTTTGCCCATACAACAACTACATGGGTGAATGTAGACAGAATGTAGACGGTTTTGTGGGTTCTATGTTTGCACACACAACTAAACAAGATTTTTAAATATTTTTTATATTTATTAAATTTGAAAGTGAAGTAAAATTAAGTTGGATTTTTCTCAAATAATAATAATATTTTTATTAATTTTTAATTTTTAAATTTTTTTATTTGTGTGTATGTATATGTATTCAAGCTTTTCACTCTCATAAAAATAAGGAATAAAAACTAAATGTCCAAAAAATGAAGTAAATAAGTGTGAGAGAATTGTGTGAAGTGAATGCCTGTGAAGTGCAAGGAACACAAACTTTCTTCTACACATGAAATTTGTCTCAAAATATATAGGTTGTTTCACTAGTAAATTTATAAGTGAGAGAGGCTTTTTTTAAGGGTTTAGTAACTAAAAATAAATCATAAACAAATTATGCATCCTCTTTGTAAGACTAAAAAAATATCAAATATTTGCTTCTTTAGAAAAGAAACTTGGATAAACCACACATTTTCTTCAAAGTTTGAGCTGGCTTTAAAGTCCAGAAATAAAATAACCAAAAACAAATCAAAGTGAAACTACGCATTATCGCAATAAGATTAATGGAAACATAAAATATTTGGTATTCTAAAATAAAACTAAACTAAGTCACTAGAGAAAGCTTTGAGGTTGAAAAATATAATAATAATGAAAAATTTTGAAAAAAAATATCTTAATAAAAATAAGAAAAGATAAACTATTTGCTATGTAGAAAGAAAAGCTAAACAAATTAACAAATCTCATCTAGTTAGCTTTAAAATCTAGTAATATAATAATAATAAAAAATTGAAATAAAAATCCAAAAAAATTAGGGGAAGAAGAATGAAACAATAATTTGCAACCATAAAATTATATTATTTTAATATCAATTATATATGTGTGAGAATTTATCTCTATTATCCCGAACAAGGTTGCAGACAGAAAAATTTAGCAGCATCTCGTGGTTTTGTATTATTTAAAGAAAATGAGAAAGACAGTGGTCACCAGTCTGCCGATGACTTACCACCTGGCACAAGGCCCCCGTTCTATAATATCTGTTTTATCTGTTATTGTTTTAGACATGGAACCATAAAGGTTTATGAGTTTCTGGAAATGACTTTACGTACCTATGGAACTTTTCGAATTCTTCGTTGATTTGGGATAGTTCTGAACTTTATGTATAACACAGTTTTGCTCTTTTTTAAAGAGAATATAAAGGAAAACGGACACACTGTAATTTTTCCATTATTCAGTGGCTTGCGGGCTATCTTTATTCATATATATTCCTTCTCTGGCTCATTTCTTTGCATGATTTATATGTTGGTTCATGTAACAACTTCTGGTGAGTGATTCATGGCTTTTCTTTGATGATTAATAAATCTGAGAATGGTCTTAGCTTTCTAAATTGGTGTGGTGTGTTAAGGGTGCACCAGAGATAAATTTATGGCATAAATATTTAATATTTACATGTGTTTTTTTCTTATTTCTCTCTTTATCTCACATCCCAAACATAAACACTCTCTTTATCGTTAAGAGTCTTGTCATATTGTTACAAAATATTTTGATGGTGAAATAAGTTATTTTTTTGGGGTGTTGTATTCATAATCAATGATATTGGCCCATGTTATTATAACAAATGCTATGTACAGGTTAGTAATATCCAAAGTAAAGTGGGGTGAATATCCATGATATTGGTCATTGGTATTGTAACAAAGCCCATTCACAAGTTCATAATATCAATAGCAAATGGAAGTGAATATCCATGATTAAAAATCTTATCATATTATTATAAAATATTTTGATTTTGAAATAGATTATAATTTCAAGAAAAACATCAAAGAATTCAATTTTGATCATCAAATTAAATCAATATCTTCATATATTATATATATATTTTTATTATTTAAATAAATTTAATATCTTTTTTTTTTTGACATATTTTATACTCTAATATACAGCATTTTCTAATTAATAAAAATGATCACCCATAATAAAAAATAAAAACTATCATATACATATTAATTACTTTTTATTAAAATCATATTAACACATTACTAATAAAACTTAAAAAAAAATTCAATCTAAAGTTTAAAAAAACCAGAGTAACTAATATGTGTATTTCAAGGAAAAATTAGAGTAGGATGGAAAAATTAGAGTGCAACTAGTCCCCTGAAGTATTATGAAATGATGCGGTTTTCTTTAACAATCCTTTGGCCTGGACAAGAATCCCTGGTCAATTCTTCAACGGCCAAATCCAGAAGACTGTCAACACCCAGCCAATCTGCTGCCTGCAATGTTTGCAATCCACGCCAGAAAGAATTTACAAACATATCAACAAACAAACAATTTGCGTTAAATGTCAGATAACATTGGCCACCTGCAATGCAAATGCTACTTTATCCATAATAAAGAAGAAACAACCAATACTTACCTTTATTAGATCCAATAACATGAGAATATCGACATTGGTGATGAAATTCAGATCCCATGTCCTCATAAGGTTGGCAGGATGAGAAGAGTTGCGTACATGGTACTCTATGTATTCAAACATTTTTCCTAGGGTTTGTTTTGTTATGGTACTAACAGGCATTACCTGACGAGGTAATTGGTCTTCCCCTACAATTTGTATTATATTTTTTAACACCTTCGATTCAAATGCCACCTCTTTATCCACCAAAATTATGTGCCCATCACCACTTCTCAATGTCACTTTTACGTGCTCCTCATAATTTTCCATTGCAATGGTACAGGCTGCACAACTACGATAACGGTATCAATTATCATACATAAAATTCAACGATAAATTTCTCGCTGATATATGACAAAGCATAAACAATTTCCTTGGTATCCCTCTCATACATAGCTATGGGGATTTAAAAATTATTATTAATTAAATAATGGATAATGTAATCATCACAAACTTATTATTAGTTGATTAGCTGAGGACAATCGAATTATTATGGAATCAGCAAAACAACTCTACTCATGTTAGCAGATAACAGAATATGGATGCTGACGAACTATGGAAGAGAGGCTTAAATGGTAACTCTATGAATTATGGAAGAGTGGCTTAAATGATAACTCTGGTCTAATGTATTTAGAAATTTTTCTGAATCAGAATGTCATAGATAAAAAAGTAAATTTCTACACCCTTTCTTTTTTTATAATTTTGTTGTAACTCTACCTATTAGCTTTCAATCTTCCAGATAGATGGACATACTGCTATTTTGTATATGCATGTTTATATTTCTGAATATGTAAATGGTCTATAAACTCTTATATCTTTTTATATGATAGATGGACATACTGCTATTTTGATATGCATGTTTATATTTCTGAATATGTAAATGTTCTATAAACTCTTATATCTTTTTATATGTTTTTGTATATAGTAATATTTGGACGGAATTCTGAAATTGCATCTCTAGATGGAACTGTTATGATAGGGAGCATTTGAAAAGCATTCTAAATTTCCTTAATTCTGAACTATTAATATATATATCATGTTTTTTTTCTTACTAAAAAAACAAAGCATAAACAATCCGACAACACTACAGAACTAGTTCAAACTCAAATAATGAAAAATATTGCGTATCACTCAGCCAACCTTGTGGAACAGAGAGAGAACAGTTTCTGTAAAAGCTGAGAGAACAGTTTCTGTAAAAGCTGAAGATCAATTGTGAAAGCTTCAGTCTCGCTTGTTTGCAATAGAGAACAGTGATTAACCGATGGTAGCAACAGAAAATATTGTAGCGTGGCAATAACAGCACGTGGATGCAAACCGTAACTTGATTTTGTGTTGGCCAACTAAGCCTCGATGATATATATATGTATCTTTATTCCCGCATTTTTTTTTTATTTTTATTAACACGCCGACCTCATTATATGGTTTTTTTTATTATTGTTATGCCGACTTTATTATGTAGTATTTGCATTAAGGGGTTATTTGACGGGTGATCCTATCAATGAATTTTTTTATGACGTTTTTATTTTTACATTGCACTTTTAAAATTTATTTGTACAAGTTTTATCTAATTTCAAATTGTACAATAAAAAACAATAGTTGTGAAATAATTTTCAAACCAAAAACATAACATGCATGATTTCTCGGTTGGATACAACGACCTTTTTGGTGGCTCGCCCAACAACCGACTTTGCAGACAAGAACTTGTGTTCAACCTCACCAACAGTCTAATGTTATTTACTGCACAAACTGTTGTTGAAAGTCCAGTCCAACTTTTTACAGCAAATATAAAACAAAGCTCAATTTTTTACATAACCCACTACCCAGAATTCAGCTGGTTTAATATCCCACTAAAGACAAATGGATTCAATGCATCAAAACATATAAAAGTCCAGTCCAATTTTTTACAACAAATACAAAACAAAGCTCAATTTTTTACATAACCCACTACTCAATAAATTACAAGAAATTACCAGCTATAACAATGTAGTTTTTATTTGTACAGAGAGGGAGGGATTTCAAAAACCTGGGAACGCAATCTCTCGCGAGTTAGTAGATCTAGAGTAAAGATGGATCTATTTTGGTTTAATTTCCCCATTTAAATAAGTTACATTCTAAGTGAATACCATGGGTCAATACCATGTGCCATTTTGGTGAATACCATGGGTCAATACCATGTGCCATTTTTATTTTTATTAATACTAATATTAGGGTTAATAATGTTTTTTTGAATGGTATTAAAAAAAAAATTGTTTACCATAATTCTCGTTTATTTATATTTTTATTAACTTACCATATCATTCATAAATACAAGGTGACTTACAGAGTAAATATAAAAAAATGTTTTATTTGTTTACCATACCTCTCGCTTATTTATATTTTTATTAATTTACCATACCTCTTTCACAAATATGGTATTTGGCCATAGGATTCACTTAAATAGAACCTCTTTCTTGAGCCTTCATAAATAGAATGAGGGTTATTGACTAAATATAAAAAGAGGTTTTATTTATTTACCATGCGTCTAGTTTATTTATATTTTTATTTATTTACCATACCTTTTGAGTAAGTATAAAAAGACGTTTTATTTATTTACCATACCTCCACTTTACTTATATTTTTATTTGTTTACAAGCTTGCATGTATATAAGGTGACTTATGGAGTAAATATAAAAAATGCTTTATTTATTTACCATACCTCTCATTTATTTATATTTTTATTAATTTACCATACCTCTTTTTATAAATATGGTATTTGGGCCTTTGGCCCATAGGATTCACTTAAATAAAACCTATTCTTGAAAATGGGCGAATGGAAGGTTGTAACTCCTAATTTCAAGGACTAACTTTACTTTTTTTACCCTCTCCCTTAAAATAAGGTGGGCTATTTGAGGTGATTTGTAAAAATGTACTATGATACAAAATATTCGCCCACTAAAAATTTTAAACCACTTAATTTCACCAAGGGGCGAACATTCGCCCCTAAAATCACCGCTATTTTTGTGAATTCAATGGAGTGAGTACGACTGCAAGTTGCCCTGGCCGGAGTTTGGACTTTCGAGCTTGTGGAGATTATAAATTTATAACGTTACACTGTTCACACCATATTAAATATATATTATATATTATATATATATGTATATAAATTTTAATTTTTTTTTAAACTTTTAATTTTTTACATGCCGTCAATTTTGACTTTTTTGAAAATAATGGCAAGTGAGCACGACGTGGAGGTTTTTAGTTTAAAACGATTTTACGGTAAAATTGCGAATACGGGCATACGGGCGTCATTTTAACCTTGTTTGCATATTAGATCATATTTTGTTTGATATATATATATATATATATATATTTTTTAAATTATATTAAAATGACCTATCATATTATATTATCTATAACTTATTTAGCATCATTTATATATATTTATTTTTTTTTTTCCATTTAAAATTATGTCAAAGATGATTATCTATATCTATCTATATATATATATATATGTGAATTAATTAATTAGCATAAAAAATGTAAGCAAATCTTTAGGGATAGCTCATTTAGTTGTGTTCCTCTTACTAAGTACTTCCTTTATTGGGAGGTCACAGGGTCAAATCTCCTCAATGCCCTTAGGGTTAGGCCTTGTTAGTTTGTTAGAGAGGTAGATCCTTTTGGGTTAATCTACTTGAATTTTCCCATAGATGTAATACTCTTTGGCTACATGATAACCTTTTGGGTTAAATGCCCTTAGGGTTAGGCCTTGTTAGTTTGTTAGACAGGTAGATCCTTTTGGGTTAATCTACTTGAACTTTCCCATGGATGTGATGCTCTTTGGCTACATGATGACCTTTTGGGTTAATCTACCTGAATTTTCCCATGGATGTGATACTCTTTGGCTACATGATGACCTTGGGTTAATCTACCTGAATCTTTAGGGATAGCTCATTTGGTTGTGTTCCTCTTACTAAGTACTTCCTTTATTGGGAGGTCACAGGGTCAAATCTCCTCAATGCCCTTAGGGTTAGGCCTTGTTAGTTTGTTAGAGAGGTAGATCCTTTTGGGTTAATCTACCTGAAAATTTTCCCATAGATGTGATACTCTTTGGCTACATGATGACCTTTTGGGTTAAATTCCCTTAGGGTTAGGCCTTGTTAGTTTGTTAGAGAGGTAGATACTTTTGGGTTAATCTACTTGAACTTTCCCATGGATGTGATACTCTTTGGCTACATGATGACCTTTTGGGTTAATCTACCTGAATTTTCCCATGCATGTGATACTCTTTGGCTACATGATGACCTTGGGTTAATCTACCTGAATCTTTAGGGATAGCTCATTTGGTCGTGTTCCTCTTACTAAGCACTTCCTTTATTGGGAGGTCAAAGGGTCAAATCTCCTCAATGCCCTTAGGGTTAGGCCTTGTTAGTTTGTTAGAGAGGTAAATCCTTTTGGGTTAATCTACCTGAAAATATTCCCATATATGTGATACTCTTTGGCTACATGATGACCTTTTGGGTTAAATGCCCTTAGTGTTAGGCCTTGTTAGTTTGTTAGAGAGGTAGATCCTTTTGGGTTAATCTACTTGAACTTTCCCATGGATGTGATACTCTTTGGCTACACGATGACCTTTTGGGTTAATCTGCCTGAATTTTCCCATGGATGTGATGCTCTTTGGCTACATGATGACCTTGGGTTAATCTACCTGAATTTTCCCTTGGATGTGATACTCTTTGGCTACATGATAACCTTTTGGGTTAAATGCCCTTAGGGTTAGGCCTTGTTAGTTTGTTAGAGAGGTAGATCCTTTTGGATTAATCTACTTGAACTTTCACATGGATGTGATACTCTTTGGCTACATGATGACCTTTTGGGTTAATCTACCTGAATTTTCCCATGGATGTGATACTCTTTGGCTACATGATGACCTTTGGTTAATCTACCTGAATTTTCCCTTGGATGTGATACTCTTTGGCTACATGATGACCTTGATCTAGCTGGCGTGACCAAACTTCAACTAGCTATTTGATAGGGACTTAGTCAAACTTTGTAGTTCTGAAAACATTATAGTTTGCAATGGGTTAATCAAGTGACCAAACTCCAACTAGAGGACTTATATTCGAGGTTTCCAACTAGCTATTTGATAGGGACTTTGTCAAACTTCGTAGTTGTCAAGACATTATAGTTTGAAATGAGTTAATCAAGTGACCAAACTCCAACTAGAGGACTTATATTCAGGGTTTGAAATTAGTGTAGTGGATTATGTGATATTTGATATGTTTTCTTTCAACCAAATTGCATGTTTTGACCTATTCAATGACCATGAACCTTCCTATGACCATACACCTTTAACCCTAACTCTAAAAATTTTCATGTAAGAATATCACATGCATGACAATTATGTGAGTCAAAGCCAACTACCTTTTGGCACGAGTAAAATGGATCTCTTCTTAGAGGGCATATGTAGGGATTTACACCTCCTAACTTATAAGGATAATTTTAAAAGCCTATATAATAATTTTACTACAATTTTCAAGTCCTTTTACGAAAGTCCTCTATGCAACCATTAGCAAGTCCTCTACCAAATTGTCAAATAAAAAGAATAATGGAATAACGATAATGATTGTAAAATTGCTAGAAAAGAAATTAGGATGCTCCTAATTTTTTTATTATTAAAAGATAGAAAAAATACTATACAAGTATAAATCAATACTAGTTATTACACCTACCTAAGTTTGACCATGAAAAGCTCTAAAAAGGAAAATTTTAATTAATAAGACTAAAGAAAATCATTTCATTCCCTTGAAAAACTACATCATTTACCTTACAAATATTTATGATGTTGATAATACTGTGGACACCACTTTGAATTCCAATATACATGATGATGTATTTTTTTCGAAAAACATTGAGTTTGGGGTCAAGCATCTCACTATTCAGAAACCTAACATCTTTGAAGGTCAACAAGCTAAAAAATTTAAAATGGGAGAACCTATCCTAATCCTCCATAGACACAAACTCTTTTCTTTTGAATTAAAGAAATACTTAGCTATGCCTTGGATGCAAAGCATTATTGTGCATATCTTTAAGAGATGAGATCAAGACATTCCCTCTAATTATAGGACTGTTATGATTAATCATATTTTTGACAAGTTGTACAAGCTTTTTTTGGAAATGAAGATTAGACTTTGGGTTGAAAGTTAATATAAAAGAGCTAAGGGCTTATGTTTGTTACCCAAAGGACATTTCGTGCAACGACAACCATATTTATTGTTCATAATATCCTAATCACAATAATATCCACATTTATAGTCCAAGCATCCTCTCAAAAGACAATTTGATATGTTTTAACACGTACTCTTCATCCCCGATGTTTATAAGCTTCTTTTGAGCATAAGGTTAGGTTATTCTTATTAACCATGCTTATGGCCCCAAGATTGACGCCTAGTGCTTGAAAACTTTAATGGTGATCATATCCCTAAATAAAGGACAAATATTCCCTACAATAGTCATTTATTGGTGGTTCAAGGTGGTGTTTATTGAATTTGGGGCCAAGAAGCTTCCTGAATGGAATAATGCCTAGTATTCCTCCACCAACAATTGTTAATGTACTAACACCCATATCTGGTGTTTAGAAATTCTTAATGGTGACCATATCCCCACTATGATATTAAGAATATCCTTGGGACTATGTTGTGTGACGTTTCTAGGTGATATTCTTCACCTAGGATGCCTAGAAGTTTCCTTTAGGGATAAAGGATTACATTTACTCCCTTAATCATGGGTAAGACCCTATGACTCATACCTAGCTTTAAATCCTTATAATGGAGCTTATATCCCCTCTCAGAGACCAAAGATCCCATAGAGAAAGCATATTTGGTATTTGAAGGCATCATTCATGGTCTAGGACACTTAGAAGGTACCTTTTATTCCTAAACTCGTTTGTTTATCCCTTGAATAAGGTTAAGGATGAATAAATATTTGTAGTAATCGAAACCTCCATAGAGTGTCTTGTTGTCGCTGCTGCAACACTCTCCAAAATTTCACTACATTCTAATTTTGGAGCCTACCTCATTTCCATGTCAATTGTCGCCTTCGCCATCAAGTTTCGTTTTTTGCTGTTTCATATGTTTTGAGTGTTTTTAAGTGTTCTTAAGTGTCATTTCATTGATTTGAATATCCTGATATGATTTTCAGTCACAACATCTTTCTTGTTCTAAAATGACACTTTCGGGTCATAGTTGCACACACTTCACCATTTGTACTTGGCATAAAGTGGTGTTTTGATGTATATTCATTGTTGATCAAGCTTATATAATTTTTTTCAATGAGATATTATGTGTCGCACATGGTTTTATGTCTAGAAATAATGTTGCTCACCCATTGACCAATCATCCATAATTAGATAAATTTTGGCTGCAAAACAGCCTGGTTAAGGTCAAGAGCACATGGCTACAATCTGATGTCTTGATGGTTGAAGCTTCTCTATTCAGAACTATGCCATGCACTCTCCCATGGAGTTGGGCACACTCCAAAAGCATGAAGCCCCTTCCCCATTCCAAACTACTTCATCAATAAATGACTAAGTCTTCCTTAAGCACACTCCTTTGAATCGAAGAAGTGTTTTTTGAGTGAATTAGTGCATCCTGAAGACCTGAAGCTCAATCCGTTAGGCTTCCCCGATGTGTCATGCGCCCTCTAGAACTAACTTGAGCACACTGTTGCACCCTCAAGGCATGAAACCTCAACCTTCAAAGTTTAAGAGTGAAACCTGTACCCTTCCTGAGGCCTCTTAGGCGCATGAGCACATCACAAAGGAATGAAGACTGAGCTTTTAGTCTTCGGTAGTTAGCCCTACGCCTTTCCTCTTTCCCTTGGGTGCATAGCACACTTGGGAAGCTCGAAGCTTTCCTCTTCATCCTTCAGACTTGAAACATGTGTCTTGACCTTATTGTTTTCTTCCTTAGGGAACATGAGTGCATTATGAAGCCTCAAAGCTCCTCTTCTTTCGTCCTCTAACGGTTTAGAGTGTACCCTTGCTCCCTAAATCTTTATTCACCATTTTAAGCGCACCAAAAGGCCACAAGCAAGAAAATATGCATAAAATAGGGTAGAGTAGGATATTTTAAAAAACTAATAGATGCTCATCATGAGTGATTGCAGAATCAAGTTTTCCAAAGACCTCATGTCAAGCCCATGCAAGTAATATCAGGAAAAGAGGATGAACAAAGGAAGCACAAGAAGAAAAAAAATAGACATGAAACTTGATGACCAAATCCAAATGAAGACACCAATATTGAAGATTGCTCAGAGGATGTAATCACCAGGAGAAGATGATGACAAAGAATAGACACAGTGGCATCCATGTCACTACTAAATAAAGTCGACGTCATCTGTCACTATTAGTCCTAGTCATCTAAGAAGTCCAAAGGTCACTAGAAGTTAGAAAGTTAAGAGTCATCAGGATATGAAAGGTCACTCCTCACATGTAATGGAATTTTAATCTTAGCTTCTCCCATAAGGCATAAGAGAGATGAGTTAGTAGTTTTTGGGAGCAAGTATTGGCTCCAACACTCCACTATTGGAACAAGTGGTGTTCATTGTACTCATGTATCTTGGGACTTTTACTTAACATTTGAAGCTTGATGGCTAACAAATTTTCATACATGGATTATGAATGTTTGTAAAAATATTCTATGAATGTTTATGGTTCTTGTTTTCTTTCACTAGTACTATGGTATTTGAACTATTTTGGTTATTTTAGTGCTTATCTTGTTGAGAATGTGTTGTAATGGTTATAACAATTGTCGTGTCTCTATAGAATATTCCATTGGATGTTAGACGAAATAATTTTTTTATGTGTGTCTTTATTAGGGTAGTACTAGTATTACCTCTCCCTCAGTGGCTCACCCTCTTTCCCCTTTGCATTAGAAGAAACTTGATGCACCTACAATTGAACATTCACCAAACACACTAGCTTTCTTTTCAAAGGCACATATGTGATTCTCTCTCTTGTTGAAAGCTAAATCAGAGGAATATGTTTAAGTGGATGGTATTCAGGTTGTATTCTGTATGGGTATCCTATCCCTAATGATGTTAGGTCTAATTGGGATTGCATATCGGGGAGACCCCCTTGAATGTTGACAAGTGGAGTACTATCAACATCCTTGGTGCTAGAAGGAGGGAAGCCATATTTTTATTGTTGATAACTCCACCCATCCACATCTTACTACCTATGGACAATGAAACAACAATTCGAGTTCCTCTCCAACTCATATTCCTGAAGTAGGAAGATCTTCCCATCCCGACCTTGAATAAAGTTATGAAATTTTCCACTAGCACATTCGAGAAATTTGACCTATAACCCATCACTTTGTGAAGGCTATTGGATTAATTCCTAGAGCACACAATATTCCTTTTCTTCTAAAGAATAAAAAAACAAACTCTACTGGGATAGTAGTTTCTATAATGGAAATTTTGGTTTTTGTTACCATTAAAGAGTTGGCAGAATCTACATTCAACACAGAACAACTAGAGAAACCTCCATATTTCAACAAGGGTGACAAAGACAACATTGTGCTCTTAGACGACACTTTCAATGAGCTTCATGGTCATGAAGAAGATTCCTTAGATTTTGAAGAAGAGTAGTGGTATACATTCGATGACATGGAAGACCAAGGTTTAGGTTGGATGACTGACGACCTGCTAGCCCTTCTTGGTATTTTAGATAAGATGCTAAGACACTTAGAAAGTTTGTTAACAAAATATGACCTTGACAAGGTGATCAAAGCGGAAGACCATTTGGATAATTTCTATCAACAGCTACATACTCTCGATGTACGCTATGATGATGTTGAATGTAGACTATTTCCTTGTACCTTAGATTATAGAGTGACTACTTGGTATTATAGTATTCTTGTAATTTCAATTTAGAATTAGAGGGGGTTTAAAAATTCATTCCTGGAAAATTTCATTGATGATAAAACGCTAGCCATGTTATTAAAAGAGTTAGGGAATTTGAAGATGGGGGCTAAATAAAAGGTCAAATATTTTAATCATAGGTTCAATCGGGTAATGAACCAATTTCGTCCGGATACGACACCTCATGCCTTGATGATAAAACCTTAGCCATGTTATTAAAAGAGTTATGGAATTTGAAGATCAGGGCTAAATAAAAGGTCAAATATTTTAATCAGAGCTTCAATCGGGTATTGAACCAATTTCATCTGGATACAACACCTCATGCCTCCATCAAAATTGATTACTATATTTTTTCCTTGCCAACAAGCATATCATAGTTTGTAAAGAGAGTTTTGAAAGAGACTTTGGCTTAGAATTTTGAAGAATACATTATTTTTTAGAAGCACTTGCATCCAATCAGAGTTATTGTCGATGAGGAATCATCAAAAGGGTCCAAGGACATAGGAAAAGGGTCTCAGACCTCTTAAAGCAAGGCCAAGGATAAAGAAGCTACTGATATAGAAATATTAACCTACACTATCAAGAATTTTTCCAATGAATTTGCAAAACTAAAACAAAGGACAAGCGAGACCATTGTCAGTAGTAAGCCCCTAAAGTTAAAATTCTTAAAGAAGTTCAATAGTAACAACAACAACAATAGTAAGCTAGCTAAGTTCACATAGAGCTCGAATGTCGTGCTGAATGCCAAGAGCATGGGCATCGACCAATATTGTTCTTTTCATAAAGACTATAATTCAGAAAAGGCATGCATAGTGGAATCACAACATGAAGGATTTGGATGTGCAAATTATAGAATCAACACTTTCATATGATTAGATGGAGGAAACAAAAGAAAATGAAGAATCCACTATGGATGAGGAAACTGTAAGTGTCAAACATGAAGTAAATAATTTCAGTTGTGTATTCAATGCTTAGAATAAAACACCAAAGAACCACCATTGAATGAGGCGCTGACTCAAAAGAAAAATACCAATATAAGTTGAGAAGTCAAGTGATTGTTCCTGAACAAGAGATGAAGAGGAAAAGGCTGAAAGAAAGTCTATTAAGAAAGCTTACTCCACCCGTCAACCAACCTTAAAACAAGTCTGGAGATGCTTCCCCACTAAAGAACACTTCCAACAGTAAAAGAAAGACTACCACTCTGGAAGTATCATACAAATATACACTTCTAGACACTTTTGCAATCCATGTTGAGCTAGCCTATAACATGGTGGAGGATATGAAGAAAGCTCATCTAAATATTTTAATATTTGATCTTAAAATGATAACAATCCAGTGGGAACTTCTTGTCTAAGAGCTTTCCTAGTCCTCTTCAGGTAATAATGATTCTTCTTTCTAGAAGATATCTAGTAAGAGTGTTGGTCCCCTCAAGTTAGTTCTTATTGCTTTGACGCTAGATGATAATACTCTTTTCCTTACACTTCTTTTAACTTTTGAAATTTTCAATTACAATGTTAACAATTGTTTAGTTGATTATGGTGTATCCATAAATGTAATGTCATTGTCTGTTGCAAAGAAAATAAATTCCAAATGGGACAAAACAGAGGAAGAAATTATTTAGTTAGATAGATCTTTGGTCTAAGCTATTAGTGAACTTAGAAATGTTTTTCTCTGATTATTTAAATATGATAGAGTTCATCAATGTATAAATATCAAAATTATGGACATATCGGAGGCATACACTTTACTCTTTAGTCGAGGTTGGTCAAGAAAATTACAAGGGTATTTTGCAATTGACTGGTCACATATTTGGCTTTCATACAAGGGAAAGAATAATCAAATCTGGGTAAAATTAGAACCTTACATGAAATACATTGTTACATTCTTCGAAGAAAAAATGAGTCGGTTGCTTTTGCAGATCTAAGTTTTAGTAATTACTTTCTAGAAAATGACCTTGTGTGCTATCTCGCACAATCGTCACCTATTCCACCAGATACAAAGTTGGAGCCCCTTCCTTTCTTTCTAGATGGTGCAAATGACTTGTGTAATGTAGATGCACATAATATTACTAGAAATAATAATAGTAGTTGTATAGGAAATAACTTATTATCTTGTAAATTTTGGACACTTTATTTTGATGGTTCTAAGAAATAGGATAGTTCTGGAGCTAGTTGCGTCCTTACAGATCCACATAACAAGAAACATGTACTTTCACGTCATCTATAATTTGAGTGCACTAATAATATTGTAAAATATGAATCACTCATGCTTGGATTGAAGAGAGCTATAAACCTGAAGGTGGAGTTTCTGAAGGTATTCGGTGACTTAGAGGTATGCACTCCTGAGGTACAAGATGTTATACACTATCTTTCACCTCATCTCAAAAACTACTAGTAGGAGGTATGGTGTTCGATAAATCATTTTAAAGATTTCAATATTATTTATGCTCCAAGAGTTAGAAATGCAACAATAGATACATTAACAAATGCCACTATTAGGATGTTGCCTTTGAAAAATGGTTTTTATATTGGAGTTTTATATAAACCATCTTTTTCTACTAATGTTACTAATTTATGTTTTTTCAATGACAAGCAATAGATACTACACTTTATGGTGAATGCTGGTGTATTTAAATACACTGCTCTAGAGGATGATGAGCACAAGAAGGCTCTACAAGAAGCATCTCAAGCAACGAAAAGAAACATTATGCCAAAATGCGTAGTATCCTTAGAGAAATTATATGAATTGCAAAACCAGTTTAGAGGGCCAACAAACACAAACTCTTAAAGTTCGGAGCTCGCATCTAAAAAAGCCAATTTGGGAACCCCACAAGATAGTATGTCAATCTTGGTACCTTTTGTTCCCCATAGGGGAGACAACCATTTATTCATCTATTCAAGCAGTATTATAATATGTTCACTTGGACGTATGATGATTTAAAGACATATGATACCCGTATCATCCAGTGTGTGATAACTATAAAAGAGGGGGTGAAACCGTTCAAGCAGAAGCTATGAAAATTTCATTAGAAACTAGATCCCCTCATTCAAAAAGAATTAAGAACGTTGATGGATGCTTAGATCATATTCAAAGTCAGACATTCTACATGGGTGTCAAACTTCATCCTAGTAAGAAGAAAGTCTGGTGAAATATGCCTATGTGTTGATTTTTGAAATATTAACCCAACTTTTGATAAAGATAACTATCTAGTGTTATCCATAGAGTAGATACTCTAGATAGTATCCAGGTATGAAATGTTTTCACTATTAGGCGGATTTTTAGGGTATAATGAAGTGATAGTATGATCCAAGTGGACATTGGTGGCCACCTACCAAGTCCACTTGGACCCCCACCATTTTTTCTCTCAGCATTTTTAGTTTCCTTAATTGTAGCACAACTTACTATTTTTAGCAGTTTTTCGGGTCCTCAACTTCCGGAGCCATTTTGAGGCCCTAAGCGATGCTTTTTGGGAAAATTGGGAGCAACTTGGGTCCATGGATTGATGTTTCCTTTCCCAAAGTTGTAGTTCTCGGATAGATCTTTCTAACGAGATATTGTGCACGTCAAATGGGGATCATATGCCAAAGTTACGACCCCGGGAAGTTGATGTACCAATTTACCCAAACGGGGCCCACAATTTGGCATTTCATCTTCTAGGTTTAGGTTTTTAGATGTTTAGGGTTTTCTATTGTTTCTCAACAATAAATAGGCCTTTGAGCCTCATTGTAAGGGAGTTTAGAGGCATGTAGCCGCCACATCTCTTCTCAGAGATAAGCTACCATCACCCTAGCTAGTTTATTTCCATTACTGCTTGTAAGCATATTTTAGTATTTTACATTAATGAAATGAAGTATTATTTCTGCTGCATATCTGTGTTTATGGTTATCTCTTTAATTTGTTGCATTCCTGTTTAAATCTAGATCAGTGGTATCAGAGCGGTCTGCTTTTTCTTTGTTTTTCTTTGCATGTCCCCAACGAGGTCAGGATATAAGGAGTTAGGGCTTGAACTGGTTGAACCTTTGCAAGGCCAGCCTCGTAAATCCCGATGGCCTCCCATGGCAGATGAGAAGAAAGACGAGGGGGCAAGAGATGCTATCAAAACTTGCTCGAAGAAGCCCTTGAGCGACAAAGGAATGCTATGATGGACAACTTTTCCCAGATCCTTCAGCGGCTACCTAGAAGTGATGCATCAACTTCCAGCAGCTACTCAGGAAACACCACACCCTTTAAGGTACAAGTTAATTTTGAAATCCCCATATTTAAGGGTTAGATAGACGCAAATGCCGTAGATAAATGGTTAAATTTGCTAGAGGGTTATTTTTCTATTCATGAATTTTCGAGTTGGGAAAATATTGTTTTCACTCTTCCCAAAGCAGCCCCCCACGTCAAGGATTGGTGGGAAACCTATTGTGAGAAAAAGGATGAAAATACCGGCTCACTATTTTCAGCTGCACCCACCTGTAATTCATTCCGGGATACCATCAAGGAGCAGTGCTACCCTATCGAAAGCTATGAGGATCAATACATAAAGTGGACCACACTACGGCAGGGAAGCGACCAAGACATGCCAGAGTTTACCAATATTTTCCATACCCTTTACACAAAGTTGGGTATCAAGGATTCAGAGCGGAATTTGATACTAAAATACCGTGGCTACCTACACAGATACATCCAGGAAGAAATAGAATTCCTGAACATCTCCTCTCTTGGCACAACATACTGATATGCCATCAAGGTCGAGCAAAAGTTTAAACAGAATAAGTGAGACTTTGGATCTGTGAATCCAGAGCAAGGGAAAGGTGCCTTTAAACCACAAAACAAAGGATAAAGCCAAGGTGGGGTAGCCCAAGACAACCCGCCAAAGCCGCAAGCAAAAAACAGCATTGCGTAGCCGAAAAAGGACACGGGAAAATGGTGTGAGTTCCATAAGAGCTCCACTCAGAACACAAGTGAGTGTCGAGCCAAGCAGTCACTGGTGGCCAAGCTAAAGGTTTCAGAATCAGATGCATGTTCCGACTCTGAGTCAAAACCCGATAAGGGGAATGACAAAGGGAAGCAGATTATCGATGTAGAGCCCAATGCCACCATTGCCACCACGAATGTATGGAAGGAGGAACCCGAAGATCCAGAGGAGGAGGAGTATCTCTTCCACTCCCAGATGTGGGTAAAGGGCTCCCCGCTACAATTCATTATCGATAGCGGGAGCCAAAAGAACCTCATTTCGGCAAAGGTCATGAAGTGGTTGGGCCTAGCGACCACAGCACATCCACAGCCATACACCATTGGGTGGCTTCACCAAGGACGGGATCTTCGTGTGAGCCAGTAGTGTTGCCTTCCATAGAACATCAAGCCCTTCATGGATGAGGTATTGTGTGACATTTCTCCCCCTTGAAGTTTGTGATGTATTATTAGGACAACCATACTTGTGGAAGCGACATGCTATGTATGAATCATGGCCCCGTGCTGTTATTGTTACAATGGGAAATAAGTTGTATAGGATACCAGAGGTAGCACCGCCTACTTCCATCTCTTTGGTTACTACAAAACAATGTAGTAAGCTCATTTCCAAAACCGAGAAATTTATTTTCCTGATGATATGCCGTCAAGGAAAGAAGAAGACGATGGCCATGACCTCTAGAGAGGGCCCCTCTGCACGACAAATAAAAATGGACAAGGTTGTGGAGGAGTATGAGGACATCTTCACCTCCCCCGCAGGGGTTCCTATGCACTGTCAGGTCAAGCACTCCATCAATCTGACCCCAAGTGCACCGCTACCCAATGGACCAATCTATTGGCACTTCGTTCTGGAGAACGATGAAATTAAGAGGCAAATTAAGGAGCTGTTGTAGAAAGGTCACATCTGTTTGAGTTCATCTCCTTGTGGGAGCCCAATCATGTTGGTACAGAAGAAGAATGGGACATGGAGACTCTGTATTGACTATCGGGTGCTGAACAAGATCACTGTTCATAATAGGTACTTGATCCCATGGATTGATGACCTCCTGGACCAACTAAAGGGGGAAAAATATTTTAGTAAGATCGATCTGAAGTCAGGATATCACTAGCTACCAATCAAACCCTCTGATGTGTGGAAGACTACCTTCAAAGCCAAGGAGGTCCTTTTCGAATGGTTGGTTATGCCTTTCGGATTGACGAATGCTCCTGCAACCTTCATGAGGCTAATGGATGACATCTTGCAGCCATTCACCAACTCATTTGTAGTGGTATACTTGGATGACCTTCTAATCTTCAACCAAAGTTGGGAAGAGCACCTGCACCACATCCGATAGGTTCTCCAAACACTTCGGCAACACAAGCTATGTGCCAATTTGGAGAAATGTACTTTTAGCATGACCTAGGTTCAGTATCTGGGATACATTATTGATGAAAAAGGGGTGCATGTGGATCTAGCCAAGATCCAAGTCATTCGGGATTGGCCATCTCCAACCACTCTGATAGAGCTCCGCAACTTTCTAGGTCTTGCCAACTTTTATTGCAGGTTCATGTTGGGGTTTTCTCATATCACTTGGCCCTTGAGTCAATTCACCAAGGAAGAAGCGAAAGCAAAATTCTTTTTGTCTAAATCTCAACAGAAGGAATTCATAGAGTTGAAAGATCACCTCTGCACGACACCAGTACTCGAGTTACCAGATTTGGAACAACCATTTGTGGTCGAGACATATGTCTCTGACTATGCTATTGGGGTAGTCCTTACTCAACACGGGCATCCAGTGGCATATCACAATGACACACTTACAGACACAGTCCAGAAGTATCCCACTTATGACAAAGAGATGTATTCCATTGTGCAGGCCTGTTGACAATGGAAGCATTACATTTTGGGGAAGGAAACTGTCATCTACATAGACCACCGACCTCTACAGTTCATACAGACCCAAGGGAAATTGTAGAATGATCGCCATCAAAAGTGGTCTACATACCTGCAACAGTTCCATTTGAATATCAAGTATAAGAAGGGCAACAACAATAATGTTGCAGATTGCCTTAGTCAACCACCGATCATGGCATTAACCATTGTGCTCAACTCTTCTGGGCATGGGACTTTTGAGTGGCCACTTCTCTACAAAAACGACTTAGAATTTGGTCACACATACTAGACACTCTTGGAGGGTCGGCATGTTCCAGATTCTCACCTCCAGGATGCCCTGTTATGCCACCTGGGTCACCTTTGTGTTCCTTCAAGCGAGCATGCCAAGATGATTTGGGAAGCACTCTACAGTCGAGGTGCTGGGCATTTCGGGGTCGTGAAAATGGTGGCAGTACTGCAAAAGTATTTTTATTGGCTGAATCTTTGACATGATGTTGGGAAGTACATCAGATCATGTACTGCCTGCACCATTGCCGAACTGACCATCAAGAAGCAAGGCCTCTATACACCACTACCTACCCCTAGTCGACCTTGGGAATCCATCTCCATGGATTACATGTGAGGCCTTCCTTCCACTAAGCATGGAAACAACTGTGTTTTTGTGGTAGTCGACAGGTTCTCAAAGATGACCATTATGGCGGCCTGCAAGAAGAATAGCACAGCAAAAGCCACTGCTAAACTCTTCTTTGAATGAGTGTGGGTGCACTTTGGGATCCCATAGTCTATCATCTTAGATCAGGATAGTCGGTTCCTCAGTACATTTTGGTCCAGTCTTTGGTTAATGCTAGACACCAAACTCACTAAATCCACAACCTTCCATCCTCAAACTGATGGCTAGACATATGTTGTTAACGGGATGATTGTACACATTCTACGCATGTACGACTCAAAGAATCCACGCACATGGGACAAGAGCCTCCCCTATGTTCAACACAGCTACAACCAAGCTCTTCATAGCTCGACTGGCCACAACCCTTTTTAGGTGAGTTTGGGATTCCAGCCACTATGCCCCATTGATGTGGCCATGCCACTTGTAGCTACTCTCATAGATTTAGCTCATGTCTAGTCTAAAAAAGACAAGGAAACCAACTTTATTGAGCACATCCAACATATTCGCCAGTAGGTCCATGACATTCTGGAGAAATCAAATTCTAAGTACAAGCAGCGACATGATCAACATCGGGTGCCACACAAGTTTCAAGTGGGTGACAAAGTATGGTTGCATTTGCAAAAGGAACGCTTCACTGGAGCCTATCGGAAATTGAGACCACTCCAATATGGTCCTTACACCATTACTAAGGCTATGGGAGACAATGCATTTGAGCTCAACATTCTCCCATTCCTTGGCCTGCACCCATTAATCACATTGTAAGGATTGGGTCTATGTTTCAAATCAACCAATGTAGTTTATCGTCAAGACAAGATGAGAAATCAATTGATCTCATAAAATAAATAGCGTGGATGCATCATTGTACAATTTTAGCTATTCAGAATTAGGCAGTTGGTGAAATAAAAGTATTTAATTAGAAATTAGACATTATGTAATAATTAACTATTATTATTGAAATAATCATAATTTATTAATTAAATAAATAATATAATCTAATAAAATAATAATATAAGAGGGTTGACAAAGTCAATATGAAAAAGGAAGAAAACTAACCATTATCATGATATAATAAATAATAATATTAATAATATATTAGTTTATTTATGTAGAAAACTAACCTATATAATAAGTCACTAATTTATATAATAATAATATTAGGGTAAAAACTAGTTGTTATGTAATGGAACAAATAATTAATATATTCAACAATTTAAAATAATAATATTCAAAAATAATTTATAATATTACTAGTTAGACAACAGGTTAAGATATAAATTAGATACTAATATTATGAAAAACTAAATCCTATAATAAGAGTCCTCATCTTGAGTCCTAATCTTGTGGATTATATATCATTAGTTGTAAATCAATGAATTAAGGATTGAAAGCCTTTTCAAATTTCTAGTATTTTGTTTTATTATCTCACTTCAATTGGTATCAAAGTGTATGGCTAGTGCTTGGCTTGTTAAAATGAAGTGACTGTGTGGCATTTTGAACTTTTGCGTCTTGTGGGTGATCATTATTCGTCAATGTTGAGCCATTAAGAAAGCGGTTCAACACTTCAGAGAGAAGCTTATCGACTATGTGGCATGGTGATTGAGCATCTAAATAAGATTTTGTATGTGCCATAGATCAATGACATGGAGATCTACTTTGTATTTCCTACTAGGAAAAGTTTATCAAGTTTAGAGAAAGAATATCCATTACCTGGTTTCATAGTGTTGTTAATTAACAATCCTAGTAAACATACATTTACTCATCAAAGAAGACTTTGTATATTGATTAAAGCCATGGAATTGTAGATCTAGTATTAGAAAGGGTATGTTGAAGTAATATCAATACTCTTTGGGCATATAGTAAATGATGTGAGGTTTAGTGGATCAATCTATGGTGTGCACCAAATGAAGAACAAAGAAATCAAATTGAAGACCTATAGCTCGCAGTGTTTTCCATCAAGTGGAAGATCTACCCATTATGAAATTGATAGTGGAAATTGTACGTATAATTAATTTAAAACTTTGGTTTGTTAGATTATTGTATTAAAAAGATGCTTTAAAAAGTTGAGTATTAAATTAATGAGAATTTTAACTTTTTAAATTGCATAAGAGAAAATAATAAGTATTTATTTTTAATTATAATTTCTTAGTTATTATAATATTAAAGAAAAAGTTTTTTATTTAATTAAGAATAATATAATAAAGATGAAGTGAATCAAAATTATTTGGTTATAACATTAACTAAATGATGGTTTAATAGATTAATTAGAGTGGTATTTTTCTTTTGGATTATCCATTATTCATGTTCGTTCATATGTCAACCACTACAACTATAAAAATGATAATACGTACAATGATAATATGTAACGATAATAATAATGATGTTATTGTGACGTATTCTGATATAACATTTAATTTATTATAATTATTATAATATTATTATTATATATAATATTTTTTTTTAACAAAAGGTTTTAATAATGTTTATTAATAATATTTATATTAGTAAATGTTCTTTTAATATAACATTAATAATATTATTAAATAAATTTTAAAAATAAATACAATATTATTACGAAGGAGGTTAGGCTCATGTCCAATCATTACCAACGAAGCCAAATTACAAATGCTTTCAAAGAAATAGCCCATTAGAATTCTAATAGAAGTTTTGATCATTTGAAAAGTAGACGAATTTAGGCTGCTTCTTGTATGGTGTCACATCACTCAACTTTATGGTTACTGACAAAATCGTTACCATACTCTAATTTCAACTTTAAAAATATTGAATTAAACCAAACAAGACTGAAATCTAACAACCAAGTTTTCCATGACACCGATGATAATTCGCATCTTCTAGTTGAGGGTGAGAATAAACACATTACATAGGCCTATTCAGTATCAAGCTTCTTATTAATTACCATACATTTTGAGGTTGAGCATAAACACATTACATATGCCTATTCAGTAATCAAGTATTTTATTAATTAGATTTTGATTTTATTGGTTTAATATATTTTATTGTATTTAGCAAAGTTTTTTGGTAGAAATTATATAAGAATTTTTTTTAGCTTATTAGAGTTTGGAACCAACAAATGTGGTTGATCATCTCGTCATGATGATGAACCAGACTTGTTTGTTAGAAACTGGTTAGCTAAAAATTTATCTTATGTAATTTCTACCAAAAGACTTTGCTTAATTCATTATAAGTCACAAAAACTTAATACAAAAATAATTTATTGTATTAAAATTAATTTGAATTTCACAAAAATCTTATATTAAAATTAATTTGAGTTTCAAAAACCTTTAAAATTTAAAATTTGAATATATTAAATTCCACTATCCATATTTTTTTCGATTAAAACAACACCAAATCACCATCAATCTATTTTTACATTAAAATATCCTTACCGAAGGCCTTCCCTTCCAAAACCCAATAAACTACTACAGTCCCTTCAGATTCATTGTAAAAAAACCAAATTGTAACTCACAATACTATACTGGGAAGGAATGACAAGGCCACGTTATGAGCTCCCCTATCCATCAATTAAATAAAAATGATTATTAAATGGACTATAACTAACCGGATAAATGAACTATAACTCACCACATGCCAAGTATATTCTCACCACCAGTGAGGTAGATATATAGGTTTATGTATAAAATATTTATATATTTA
>APFE030284684.1:0-20087 GCA_000404065.3 Pinus taeda
CCTAGAATCCAAAGCTCTGATACCAAATGTTATGAAACCAGCTCAAGAAAAGATAGAGAAGATAGATCAACGCCTTAGGATTCAGCCTCTTCAAGGGGGCAACCTCCTTTACATTACATAAATGAACAATTCTTGGATGATTGAAATGATAAAACCTCCTTTCTATATATAGGAGTCTCAAGGGTCACAATATAAGCCAGCCGACCTAACAATAATAATATAAAGCCACAAAAATAACAATAGAGGGATTCTATGGGGCATAGTAATAACAATATGGGAAAAATAGGGGCACAAAAATATTAATAAGGGGTACAACTACAATAGTAATGGGGTAATCACTAGTATTATAGGGACCCAACAGTTTAGGGTTTAAAAATTATAAAATTCTTAGGGTTTAGGGTTTAGGTTTTATGGCTTATTTTTGAGGATTATAACACATTACTAAATTTTTTTAATAAACACTTTAAAAAAGGTTACAAACACCTTTTAAAATGTTATAAAATGCTTAGACATTAGGGTTTAGGAATTAGGATTTAAGGTTTAGGGTTTATAACACTTTAGTAAATGATTTTAATGAAGACTTAAAAAAGTTACAATTTTTTTTTAAAGTGTTATAAAATGCTTAGGGTTTAAGGTTTATAATGCTTTAGTAAATAGTTTTAATAAACACTCAATAGAAGTTACAAAATGCTTGTTAAATTGTTATCAAATACTTAGGATTTAGTGTTTAAAATGTTATAAAATGCTTATAGTTTAGGGTTTATAACACTTTAGTAAATTATTTTAATAAACCCTTCAAAAAAGTTACAAACTGCTTTTAGAAATGTTATAAAATGCTTAGGGTTTAGGGTATAGGGTTTATAATGCTTTAAAATGCTTATGGTTTACGAGTTAGGTTTTAGGTTTTAGGGTTTAGGGGTTATAATGGTTTGGTAAATGGTTTTAATAAATAGTTAAAAAGGTTACAAAACACTTTTAAAAAGTTATAAAATTCTTAGGTTTTAGGGTTGAGGGTTTAAGGTTTACAACACTTTAGTAAATGATTTTAATAAACATTAAAATAGTGACAAAACACTTGTTAAAAGGTTATAAAATGTTAAGGGTTTATGGTTTAGGGTTTACAGTTTAGTGTTTAGGGTTTATGATTTAAGGTTTCAAATGTTATAAAATGTTGAGGGTTTAGGGTTTATGGTTTACCATTTACAACACCTTAGTAAATGCTTTTAATGAACACTTAAAATAAGTGACAAAACACTTGTTAAAATGTTATAAAATTCTTACGATTTTAGGTTTAGGTTTTAGGGTTTATGGTTTATAACACTTTAGTAAATGCTATTAGGGTTTAGGTTTTATGATTTATAACACTTAAGTAAATGATTTTAAGGTTTTTGTTTTAGTTTTTAGTTCTTAGGGTTTAGTTTTTAGGGTTTATAACACTTGAATAAATGCTTTTAATAAAAAATTAAAGGAAAGTTCTAAAATACTCGTTAAAATGATATAAAATGCTTAGGGTTCAGTGTTTAGGTTTTAGGGCTTAAAATGTTATAAAATTTTAGGGTTTAGGGTTTAGAGTTATAATGATATAGTAAATACTTTTAATAAACACTTAAAGGTAGTTATAAAACGCTCGTTAAAATATTATAAAATGTTAACTATTTAGAGTTTAACAATCAAAATGTTATAAAATGCTTTGGTTTTAGGGTTTAGGGTTTAGGTGTTAGGGTTTATAACACTCTAGTAAATGTTTTTAATAAACAATTAAAAAAAGTTACATAAACCTTATTAAAATTTCATCAAATGCCGAGGCTTTAGGGTTCAGGGTTTAGGGTTTATAGCAACTTAGTAAATTCTTTCAATAAACAATTAAAAAAAAGTTACAATTTTTTTTTTAAAATGTTGTAAAATTCTTAGGTTTTACGGTTTAGAGATTAGGGTTTAGGGTTTAGAACACTGTAGTAAATTATTTTAATGGAAACTAGAAAAAAGGTTACAAAATACTTGTTAAAATGTTATAAAATTCATAGGGTTTAGGGTTTATGTCTTATGGTTTTAAATTTTTTTAAATGCTTAGGGTTTGGGGTTTGGAGTCTAGTTGTTTAAGGTTTAGGGTTTGTAACACTTTAGTAAATATTTCTATGGTTTATAACAACTTAGTAAATGATTTCAATAAGCACTTTAAAAAATGTTACAAAATGATTTTTAGAATGTCATAAAATTATTTGGGTTTAGGGTTTATAACACTTTATTAAATGCTTTTAATAAACACTTTAAAAGAAGCTACAAAATGCTTGCCAAAATTTTATAAAATTATTAGGGTTTAGGGTTTGGGGTTTATGGTTTATAATACTTTAGTAAATGTTTTTAATAAAAACTAAATTTGTTTTACGAAAGGCTTGTTAAAATGTTATAAAATGCTTAGAGTTTAGCGCTTATGTTTTGAAATGTTATAAAATGCTTAGGGTTTAGGGTTTAGGGTTTAAAATGTTATAAAATGGTTAGGGTTTATGGGTTAGGGTTTATGGTTTAGGGTATAAGGGCTATAAGAAATTCGTAAATGCTTTTAATAAATGCTTATAAAAAGGTTACAAACCACTTAAAAAAATATTATAAAATGGTTAGTTTCTAGGGTTCATGGTTTATCTTTTATATTACTTTAGTAAATTCTTTTAATAAACACTTAAAAAAAATTACAAAATGCTTTTTAAAAAGTTATAAAATGCTTATCGTTTAGGGTTTACGGTTTAGCATTTAAAATGTTATAAATTTCTTAGGGTTTAGGTTTTAGTCTTTAGAGTTTGGGTTTTATAACACTTTATTAAATTGTTTTAATAAACACTTAAAACAAAGTTACATAACCATTTTTAAAATGTTATAAATTTTTTTGATTTTAGGGTTTAGGGTTTAGGGTTTATAACACTTTAGTATATTGTATAAATCAACACATAAAAAAAGTTTCAAAACACCTTTTAAAATGTTATAAAATTCTTAGGGTGTAGGGTTTATAACACTTTATTATGTTTAGGGTTTAGGGTTTATAATTCTTTACTAAATGCTTCTAATAAATACTTAAAGAAAAGTTACAAAACACCTGTTAAAATGTCATAAAATGCTTAGGGTTTAGGGTTTAGGCTTTAGGTTTTATAATATTTATTAAATGTTTTTAATGAAGTCTTTAGGAACAAATGACCTAGGGCGCTCTGCAACTCTCTACCCATGTCCAGACCTGCGCATCTGACCACAGACGCCGCACCCATCAAAGTCGTTAGTAGCAGCAGCCGCGACAGCGCCTGACTGCGCATTACATCATGTCCTCCCAATGGGGAGGGGCAGGTAACCAACCCTCCCCTCCTCTTAGCGATCCTTTCAGAGATGACGGCGCACCAGTAACAACCAAGGCCTCTCAGAATCTGAACATTGAGCCAGGACAAAGCTCTGAACAACCAGTCGTTCCAGAACTGAATGCATGCAATGATGAAGAAATGCCAGAAAGTCCAAAGGCGTCATCACCACGGACAAAAACGGCTACATGGATCCCCAAAGCACCGGAAAGAATCAAAGTGGAGCTTCCAAGCCACAGAATCAATGGCGAAATACAGTACATGAAGGACCACGCGCTCATTGGGAAATTTCTTGGCTTCTGGCCAACAGAAAAAGCCTTGCATGGCTGGGTGGACTCCAAGTGGAAGCCAAAAGGACATGTCTCCCTGCTTCTGGGTCCTAAAGGCTTCTTCACAGCAATATTCACCTGCATAGAGGACAAAACAAGAGTATTTGAGGGTGGCCCCTATTTCTTCAACTCAGCGGGTCTCTTCTTACGGGATTGGAAACCCCGACTCAACCCAGATACCGAAGACCTCAACCATGTACCGGTCGGGATTCGCATGTATTCCTTGCCCACGGAGTATTGGAGAGAAGAAACTCTACAGGACATCGGCAACCGCATTGGAACCTTCATCAAGGTGGCAGAGGAAACCAAAAATCGAAGGTTCACCTCCTATGCAAGGATCTGTGTCCAGATGCAACTCAAGAAGACCCTCGCAGAAAAGGTAAGCCTCTATCATGATGATTATGAATGGGATCAACCTCTTGATTATGAACATATCCCATTTCGCTGCCGCAAATGCCATTTACATGGACATCTATTCAGAGAATGCCCTCTGAATGTCCAGATCCAATCCTCCACCAATGAGATCTCCAAAGACTCAGAGGGGTTTGTCAAAGTACCACACCGCCGTAGACATGCTAAGAAACCGAATGCAGCCCCCTGAACGTCCAACGGGCAAAAAGATGTCCTCCCTAGCCATAAGAATCTGGACTCCTCGAACAGATACCAGATTCTCACCCCGCAAAATCCCTCTGACCTTCCGCCTCAAAAAGACTCTCAAGCCTCTCAGACACCTCCTTCTGTTGAGCCTCTCCTTAAAAATACTCCGCGCCCCTCTGCTTCGGAGATAATCGGTGCTCCTCTTAAATCTAAGTTAAAAATGCTAGTGATAGCTGCATATTTACAGCCCTCCGATATGGATCTAGATGCTGCTCTAGCTCTCAGCCTGCATGAGGAGATCCTAGACGATCATCTGAGTACTCCCATCAGCATGGAAGAAGACATAGAGAATGTAAGCTTGGATGGGCTAGACATTCACAAATTGGAAGATGCTTGTAAGCAAAAAGCATATACTACCATCCCCCCTGGGGAAATAGAAAGACTGGAAAGGGTACTGAACAAAGATCAACACAAGAAATGCCTAGGAATACAAGCAGGCAGTCCATGGGATGGAAAAAAAATCCTAAAAGAGATGAAGAAAAGAGGGCGCAAAACTGATCTGCAGAGAACAGTCATATTAGGAGAACAACTAATGGAATCTGGAAGATTCCCAAAATTAACAAAGTTCTACAAGGCCCTCCCGCATAGTTCCTCATGAAGCTTATCTCTTGGAATATGAGAGGGCTCAACGGTTCCTCAAAGCACAGAATGCTAAAAAACATGATACAGACAGAAAAACCAGTAGTAGTCTTTCTCCAGGAAACTAAGAGCACCTCCACGGCACTGGAGCAGCTCCTCAATAAAGCTTGGAGTGGAAGTCAATCTGTTTCTACAGACGCATTAGGCGCATCAGGAGGCTTAGCCATAGTTTGGAATCCGTAGATTCTGATATTGCAAGACTTCCATGCGACCCGCTGTTTCGTCCAGGCCACGTTTCATCTCATTGGCACGGATATCCATGGGCATCTAACCAATGCCTATTTTCCCCAGGATCAACAACTCAAATTAAAAGCACTGGAATCGTTATCAAGCTTAAATTCATCCAGGCGCTTCCCCCTATGGATCAGTGGAGGCGACTTCAACATGCTCACTCACCTAGAGGAAATAAAAGGAGGACGGATGAAGCTAGAAGAAGCCAGCACCAGATTCAGGGAATTCATTAGTAGTAACCATCTTATCGATGTCAAAACCTCTAATGGTATTTATACTTGGACGAACAAGCGTAGAGGTGTTCACAACATCGCCTCACGTCTTGATCGATTTCTACTCTCAGACAATGCCATACATCTGGGAGGGGACTTTCATGCCTCCATTCTGCCTCAAGGAGGATCGGATCACTGGCCCATTATGCTGCAATGGACCCGTCCTGGAAATCAAAGCAACAGACCTTTTCGCTATGAAGCCTTCTAGACCAGCCACCCAAACTTCAAGGAAGTAGTCCAAACTGCTTGGAAAACCTTCACTCCTCCAGATGGCGCCAAAATGTACAAGTTCCAACAGAAACTAAGACATCTAAAGCAAGTGTTGAAGGCCTGGAACAAGAACCATTTTGCCAACATCACGGAATCCAGGAAACAACTAGAGCAGGAATTCAGTATTCTTCAGCAAACTATCATCACAGCAGGCAGAATGGAGGAACTTGCCAATAAAGAACAAACCCTTTGGACAGCCTTAGAAGCAAGAAGATCGCAAGAAGAAATCCTCTGGCGCCAAAAGTCCAGAATAAAATGGCTCAAGGAAGGGGAAAAAAACACCAAATTCTTCCATAGAACCACGATCCAGCGAAGAATGAGCAATAATATAGTCTTCCTCAATAACAATGAGGGGGAGAAACTAGAGAGGCATGAAGACATGGAAAAGGAGCTCAAAGATTACCTTCAGGACATGCTCACTGAGCAAACCAGAAGCAGAAAAGCTGCTATCCAAGAGGTCACAAGGCACATTCCAAAGCTCATCACAGCCGACCACAACAGAAACCTTCTTCAACCGGTCTCCATGCAAGAGGTGGAGGATGCAATGGCGCAACTTAAAGATGGTAAGGCTCCTGGTCCAGATGGCTTTACCTCTAACTTTTTTCATGAATTTTGGGATCTTATCAGAAACGAAGTCTGGGATTTAGTAGAGGAATCCCGCTCGATGCACTGGCTCCTCCCCTCCTTGAACTCCACCTTTATTGCTCTTGTACCCAAAGGAGAGGAAGCCAACACGCCGGACAAATTCAGGCCCATCGCCCTATGCAATGTCATCTACAAGCTCATCTCCAAAGTTACTGCCAATAGACTCAAACCCCTGCTACCTCTTCTCATTCTTCCAGAGCAAACAAGGTATGTAGAAGGTCGCCAAATTTTAGACGGCATCATCCTTTCAAATGAGATTATCCACTCCTTAAAGATTCTCAAAAAGCCGGGTATGTTAATGAAGCTTGATCTATCAAAAGCTTTTGATAAGCTAAGCTGGGAATATATTCAGCACATGCTTCTTGCCTTTGGTTTCTGCCCCACCTGGACTCGCTGGATAATGAACCTCATATCTTCTCCCAGCTTCTCCATCCTGCTCAATGGCTCTCCTTCACGGCCCTTCCGATCATCTCGCGGCATAAGGCAAGGGGATCCCCTCTCCCCTTTCATCTTCATCCTTATGGCGGAAGGTCTCAGTCGTCTACTGCATCATGCTATTACCTCAAAGACCATCAAAGGCATTGCATTACATGGCCTCCCACCATCTTCGCACCAGCAGTTTGTTGATGACACAATGCTTTTTGGTCATCCCTCCTCTGCTGAAGCTAACTCCTTTAAGACCCTGCTTGATCTGTTCTCTGAAGCCTCAGGCACTTCCATAAACGCTTCTAAATCTCATCTTTTCTTTTTTAATACCCCTGTCTCCACTCAGAGAAATATTGCCAGAATCCTAGGTTTTTCCATTGCCTCGCTTCCCTCCAAATATCTGGGCACACCTCTTATGCTCTTAGCTCTTAAACATGCATCGTGGAGAGCGCTTTTGGATAAACTCGAAGCCCGTCTCTCCTCTTGGACGTATAGGTCTCTCAACATTGCCAGCCGTCTCACCCTGATCAAATCTGTGCTACAAACTATGCCGCTCTATCTCTTCTCTATCCTTGCAGCCCCGAAATGGGTCCTCAAAGGCATACGTAATCTGCAGCGGAACTTTCTCTGGGGCTCGTCGGGTCTAAATAGGAAATGGGCCTTAGTCAAATGGTCAGAGGTATGCCAGCAAAAGACCGTTGGAGGATTAGGCCTAAGGGACCCACTGCACAACAACAATACCCTGGGCGCAAAGGTTTGGTGGAACTGGCTGGTAAAACCACAGGTTCCATGGGCGAAGCTCTGGCAGGCCAAATATGCGTCTGGCAGTGGATGGAAGGATTTGATAAGATTCAATCCAAGCAGCACAGGCTCAATGATCTAGAATGCAGCAAAACTTCATAGCACATTCATTCAGGATCATAGTTTTTGGGAAGTAAGGTCAGGAGATTCAACGCGTTTTTGGGAGGACTCTTGGCAGAAGCTCCCAACGCTAGCCTCCATATTTCATAAACCGCTTTGGCAAACTCATATGCAACGCAATAACCTGATAGGCATAGCACAATTCTGGCAGCAGAGTGAAGGTACAGACCATCAACAATGGAGACCAGCTAGAACCTGGCAGGAGGATTGGCAAGGAGAAGATTTTGAAGACATCGAACAAGAACTACAACACAGAAAGATCAAAAAGTCAAATAAGCAGGACAGACTAAGGTGGGGTGACACAATGAGAGGAACTTTCACAACAAAGGAAGCATACAATCTGAGACATGCCCAAAACTCCGCCGACAAAGATCAGTTATGGTGTAACATCTGGCAAGCTACCATTTGGCCCAAAATCTCCATCTTTTTATGGCTTCTAAGCAAGAAAAGAATCCTCACATGGGACAATCTGCTACGAAGAGGTTTCATTGGCCCATCCCAATGCCCAAATTGCTCTCAGCACGCAGATTCCATCCTACATCTAATGGAAACATGCCCCCTAGCGACTCAACTTTGGAATCTAATTGATAAGTGCACTCAAAGATTTGGAAATCGTCAAGGGAATATAGCAAATCTTTTGCGGAATTGGCCCAAGACGCCTTATCAAAGCCCTCTGCTGAATGCACTCTGGACTCTTATCCCAGGCTTTCTCTATTGGACCCTCTGGAAGGAGAGGAATAACAGAGTTTTCAATGACAAAAAGCGCCCTCTTGAGATTCTGTGGACTCTTCTAAAGCATAACCTTCAAGAGACTTTAGCACTCAGATCCTGGCAAGAAACAGATTGGCCTTCGTCACCCCATGAGATAATCATTTGGAAGTCCTGGGGCATTCATCTCTCTTACACGCACCATCCGCCCAATCGAGTGATAAACAAGACGGTCTCCCCTTCTCATTGGTCACCCCCAGCTCGAGCCTCTTTCAAGCTGAATTTTGATGGTGCAGCTAAGGCGAATCCAGGACCTGCTGGTTATGGTGGAGTCATACGCAATGATGAAGGGCTCATTCAGCATGTCTTCTTCGGATCGATTGGAAATGATACCAATAACGTTGCTGAATTGGAAGGGCTATGGAAAGGGTTATGTATAGCAGACCGGCAGGGCTTCTATCCGCTGACAGCAGAAGGCGACTCCCAGATCCTAATCAACACAGCTATCCGGCTTCAAACATGTACTCCTGCAACCAAATTTGCCTCTAGCTGGAGATTGCTCAGCAGACTAGAATCCCTGGAAGCGTGGCTCAAAAGACCCAATAGCATCACTTTCCAACATGTTAAAAGATCCGCCAATAAGGTCGCTGATCAGTTAGCCAATCAGGGAGTCGATCTGAATAGTCACCCCTACTCATGTATGCTCAATGAAACATCAGATATTCAACTACAACAAGTTTGCCTATCACTGGCAACTCAGGATCTTCAACCCCCGGCTGTTGGTGAATGACCATGGTATTAATGAGCTGACGGCGTCATTCAATGACAAGTGGCCGCCAGCTCTTGACAGATGGGCCGAAGACTCGTGAAGGAGTCCGGCCATAGCTAATGCAGGCAGGCTCTCGCAAGTGGGCAGGGGTATTAGACCGCCGAGAGGCGGCACTTCGACGCCGAGAGGAAGGCATTCGAGAGGTTCAGGTGAGCTCAGCTCTGGTTATCTGGCTGAGCGGGGTATTCTCTGGTTGAGCAGGGTGTTCTCTGGTTCAGGAGAGCGAAGCTCTGGTTATCTGGCTGAACGGGGTGTCCTCTGGTCGAGCGGGGTGTTATCTGGTTATCTGGTTGAGCGGAGTGTTCTCTGGTCGAGCGGGGTGTTATCTGGTTATCTGGTTATCTGGCTGAGGAATTCCCTGATTTCAAGAGTGAACAGTGAGGGGAACTGTTTGCGAAAGCTGGTGAGACGCGACAGTAGCTCTAGTGAGTGCAGCTCTGGTTGTCGGGTAAGCGTAGCCCTGGTTGTTTGGTTGTCCGGTTGTCTGGTTTCGTTAGGGAGGGGGGTATTCAATTCTTGGATGTCTGCTCAGTGTGGGAGAAAGATTGTCCATCAACCTCGTCCCTCAGCTCTTGAGGCCTTGGTTCGAGGGGCATTTCTGGGACGTCCTGTTTTTTCTGGGTACGGGTCGGGTCATTTAGCTGGGGCACTCTCTCCGGGGGTGGTTCTGTATCAGGCCTGGCCTCTGTCCTGGTGTGGTTCTGTATCAGGCCTAGCCTCTGTCAGTGGTAGTGTCGTATCATGCCACGAGAATGGCTACGTGGAGCCTGTTGGCGTGGTGGCTCAAGAGGCAGAGGCCGAGCAAGAGCCTCGTCTCCACACTCCTTTGCGTCCTCAAAGGAAATTCTCTCTCCACATGCTCGCACAGGGAGAGGGCGAGGCAGAGGATGGGGCAGGTCGGCAGTATGTCCCTTTGGAGGGCATCCATCAGCCCGTTTCATGTTCCCCTGCATCCTGGACAATGCTGTATATTTCGTCACAGTGCGCATTGAAAAATCCGAGCACCAAGACCGACCTGGAGCCCCAGCTGATCCAAGGCCACCATCGCCTGTTCCTGGTCAGCAATTACAGTCTCAGGAAGCCGCGGGTGAGGTGGCGAGAAACCAAGCTGGACCAAGTGAGCCTGAGAGGAACACTGCGCCCTACACCGACACGAGTGCCTCAGACTCCTACGGCTGCCCGGTGGTGGAGGAGCCACACGGCACTTTCATCCCCCCGATGGTGGAGGAGCCTCCAAATCCTCGCACCTAGGCGCGCGGTCTGGGCTTCTATGGTGGTATGGCTTTGTTCTGTTCATTTTGGCAAATCTGCAAAGCGGCACCTGTCGTTTTTGGTAGTCAGTCCAAGTCTATGTTCATTTCTGCAAAGTCTGTGTCAATCATGGTTTATGTATCCGAGTCTGTAATGTTGATTCTGCCTTATCAGTTCAGTGTCTGTAAGCACCTTCTCAGTTTTTGTATGGGTCTGCAACCTCGTCCCTCGTGTTGCAGGGAGTGGCAGGTTCAGTTTTTGGAGTCTTCAGTATAGTTATGGTTCTAGTTGGGGAAAAGAGGACGGTCTCACAGTCCTCCCTCTCAGGCTCAGTTTCAGATTCGAATTGTCATCCTGTCCATGTAGCCAATTTTGGCGGAAAATGTAACTCTCTGTAAATTTTTGTATTATAATAGAATAGTTCGATTTACACAAAAAAAATGAAGTCTTTAAAAAATTTGCAAAACACTTATTAAAATCTTATAAAATTCTTAAGGTTTATTGTTTAGGGTTTAGGGTTTAAAATGTTATAAAATTCTTGGGTTTTAGGGTTTAGGGTTTATAATACTTTATTAAATGCTTTTCATAAACAATGAAAAATTATTTGTGAAACACTTTTTAAAATGTTATAAAGTGCCTAAGGTTTAGTGTTTACGGTGTAAAAATGTTATAATTTTTTTACTGTTTAGAGTATATGTTTTAGGGTTTAGTTTTTATAACACTTTAGTGAATTATTTTAATAAGCACTTAAAAAAACATACAATTTTTTTTTAAATGTTATAAAATGCTTATGATTTAGGGTTTAGGGTTTATTCTTTAGCGTTTATTGTTTATAACACTTTAGTAGATTATTTTATTAAACACTTAAAAATAGGTGACAAAAAACTTCTTAAAATGTTGTAAAATGCTTAGGGTTTAAGATTTAGGATTTATAATGTTATAAAATGCCTAGGGTTTAAGATTTAGGATTTATAATGTTATAAAATTCTTAGGGTTTACAGGTTAGGGTTTAGGGTTTAGGTGTTACACGAGACAATCCCTATTGCAGACAAGAGTGATCTCCCTAGGTCGTAGATGGAAACTAGAAACAATCATGACAAATGAGCTGACTCTTTCCCAAAGTTGAACTTGTTCAAATTATAAGTAGTATAACTAATGGATAAACCTCTTACTGGTTTTACGAAATGCCTCATTAACATCCCTTACTGTGACCTAATGCAATTCTTCAATGCTTGATAGGACGTTCAAACATAAACCATAAAAGGATCAAAAGAACATGTGATATAATAATCCAAACAACTTATCCCTATTATCTAGGAAATTAAGGATTGAATTTGCCTTAATAAATATAATAAATAATTACAAATCATTCATCATTCAAAAAATATAAAATCTTGATGAGAGAAATTTCTCATTTCGATTAATGAGAAGATGAGAGGATCCTTACAACCTTTGCCTTGATGTCGTGAGGTCCCTCCCAAATGACTTCAATATCCTTCTTAGATGACAAGCTCTCCAATCTCAAACTAACAACATAGGTTTATATTGTTTGAATAATTACCTCCTTCCATCTGTCAAACCTCTAGTCCTCTTATGTACCAAAGGGGAGGAAGTTTTATATCCCTAAGAAGAGGATGAACATCATTTATTGAGGGATGAGGTTAGCAAGAGAAAAGGGATGGTAATTCATATTGAGTGGATTATAGCTTGAATAGTCATCACTTGGAAGCATTTAGATGGGAAATACTCCACCAACTATGTTTCTAGGATGTACTTTTTACTTTTACTTTCTAGAATTCACTTACGTGGTTTTATAGTTATAGACAGAGTGCAGCTTTATGTTGTTCTCAGATTCAATTTCAGCGCTTACGCAGGAAACTCTAGAGAAATCGGTGGAGATGGAACTTAACAAGGTGTGAGAGCTATTTGACCCAAATTTCTCATGCATTTCAGAATATATTGAGTTCTTTGACTTCTAAGGGAGCTAGTTTAAACATGTTCATAGATGGTAAAAATATCCATAAACTGATCAAGTGTCATAGCACCAAATTGATGTGTAACTTTAGGGTTTAGGGATAGTAAAACATGATTAAATTACTTCAATAAAAACTTAACAAAAGGTTACAAAACACTTAAAAAAGGTTATAAAATTCTTAGGTTTTAGGGTTTAGTGTTTAGGGTTTAAGGTTTACAACACTTCAATAAATGCTCTTGATAAACATTCAAAAACAACTACGAAACACTTGTTAAAATGTTATAAAGTGTCAAGCATTTAGGGTTTAAGGTTTAGAGTTTAGGGTTTAGGTTGTAGGATTTAGGGATTGAAATGTTATAAAATTCTTAGGGTTTAGGCTTTAGGTTTTTGGATTTTAAATGTTTTAAAATGCTTAGGGATTGGGGTTAAGGGTTTGGGGTTTAGGGTTTGAAATTTTATAAAATGATTAGGGTTTAAGGTTTATAATATTTTTTCGAAGGATTTTAGTAAACACTTAAAAACAAGTTAGAAAACACTTGTTGAAATGCTATAAAATCCTTAGTGTTTAGGGTTTAAAATGTTACTAAATTTCTAGGGTTTAGGGTTTACAACACTTTAGTAAATTCTCTTAGGGTTTAGGGTTTATGATTTATAACACTTTAGTAAAAGCTTTTAATGTTGAGGTTTTAGGATTTAGAGTTTAGGGTTTAGGGTTTGTAACACTTGTTAAAATGTTATAAAAGGCTTAGGGTTTAAAATGTTATAAAATTATTAGGGTTCAGGGTTTAGGGTTTAGACTTTATAATGATTTAGTAACTTCTTTTAATAAATACGTAAAAAAGTGTTTAAAAACACTTGTTAAAATATTCTAAAATGTTTATGGTTTAAGGTTTAGGGTTTAGGTTTTAGGGATTATAAAGATTTAGTAGATGATTTTAATAAACAGGTAAAGAAAGTTACAAAACACTTGTTAAAATGTTATAATACTCTTAGGCTTTAAAAATTTATAAAATGGTTAGGGTTTAGGGTTTAATGTTTATAACACTTTAGTAAATAATTTTAATAAACACTTGGAAATTGTTACAAAACATTTTTAAATTGTCGTAAAATTCTTAGGGTTTAGGGTTTAGGGATTAAGGTTTAGGGTTTATGGCACTTTAGTAAGTTATTGTAATAGACACTTAAAACTTTTGTACAAAATAATTGTTAAAAGGTTATAAAATGTTTAGTGTTTAGGGTATTGGTTTAAGAGTTGAGGGTTTAAAACGTTATAAAATCCTTAGGGTCTAGGTTTTAGGGTGTAGGGTTTTAAATTTTTTAAAATGCTTAGGATTTGGGGTTTGGAATTTACGGTTTAGCATTTAGGGCTTAAAATGTTTTAAAATGCTTATGTTTCAAGGAATAGGTTTTATCACACATCAGTAAACCTTTTTAGGATTTAAGCTCTATGGTTTACAACACTTTATTAAATTCTTTTAAGGTTTAGGGTTTAGGTTTAGGTTAAGGTATTAAAAAAAGTTACGAAACACTTTTTAAAATGTTATAAAATGCTTAGATTTTAGGGTTTAGGGTTTATAACACTTAATTAAATACTTTTAATAAACACTTAAATAAAATTTATAAATCACTTGTTAAAATGTTATAAAATGCTAAGTGTTTAGAGTTTGAGATTTATAACAATCTAGTAACTGCTATTAATAAACACTTTAAAAAGAGTTATAAAACACTTTTTAAAGTCTTATAAAATTCTTAAGGTCTAGGTCTTAGGGTTTAGGGTTTAAAACGTTACAAAATCCTTTGGGTTTAGCTTTTATAACACTTTACTAAATGCTTTGAATAAACACAAACAAAATTTACAAAACGCTGGTCAAAGTATTATAAAATTCTTAGGGTTTAGGGTTTACAAAGTCATAAAATCATTAGGGATTATGGTTTAGGGTTTATAACACTTTAGTAAATGCACACTTAAAAACAGTTACAAGAGGTTTGTTAAAATGTTATAAAATACTTACGGTTTAGGGTGTTGAGTTTAGGGTTTATGGTTTATAGTTTAGGTCTTAGGGTCTAGGGTTTATAACACTTTAGTAAATTATTTTAATAAACACTTAAATAAATTTACAAAACACTTGTGAAAATGTATGAAATGTAGTATTTTGGGATTAGGGTCTAGGGTTTAAAATGTTATAAAATTCTAAGGGATTAGGATTATAACACCCTGGTAGATGGTTTTAATAAACATTTAGGACAAAGTTACAAAACTATTTTCAAAATGTTATAAAATGCTTAAGTTTTAGGGTTTGGAGTTCAAGGTTTATAATGCTTTAGTAAATGCTTTTAATAATCACTTAAAAAAAGTTACAAAATGGTTTCTAAAATGTTATAAAATGCTTAATGTGTAAGTTTTATGGTTTAAAATAAATACTTAGGGTTCAGGTTTTAGGGTTTACGGTTTACGGTTTATAACACTTTATTAAATGATTTTAATAAACACTTAAAACAATTTAGAAAATGCTTCTTAAAATGGATAAAATGGTTAGTGTTTAGGATTTAAAATGTTATAAAATGATTAGGGTTTAGTGTTTATAACACTTTAGAAAATTCTTTTAAGAAACACTTAAAAAATATACAAAAATTTAAAATGTCAAAAAATGCTTATGGTTTAGGGTTTCGAGTTTATGGTTTATAACAATTTAGTAAATGCCTTCAATAAGAACTTAAAAAAAATTACAAAGTCCTTGTTAAATTTTATAAAATTCTTAGGATTTAGGGTTTAAAATGTTATAAAATGCATTTTAGGGTTTAGGGTTGATAAAACTCTAGTATATGATTTTAATAAAAACTTAAAGAAAAGTTACAAAACGCTTTTTAAAATGTTATAAAATTCTTGGTGTTGAGGGTTTAAGGTTTAGGGTTTAAGATTTCAAATGCTATAAAATGCTTAGGGTTTAGGGTTTAGCAGTTATGGTTTATAACTCTTTTGTAAATTATTTTAATAATCACTTTAAAAAATTTATAAAATTCTTTCTAAAATGTTAAAAAATACTTTGGGTTTAGTGTTTAGGGTTTATAACACTTTAGTAAATTCTTTTAATAAACACTTTAAAAAAAAGTTACCAAAGGCTTGTTAAAATTTTATAAAATGCTTAGGGTTTAGGGTTTAAAATGTTATAAAATTATTAGGGTTTAGGGCTTAGGGTTTTAAATGTTATAAAATGCTTAGGGTTTAGGGTTTAGGGTTTATAACACTTTATTAAATGCTTTTAATAAACACTTAAAATAATTTATAAAATGCTTCTTAAAAGTGTAATAAAATGCTTAGAGTTTAGGGTTTAAAATGTAAGCCCTAAACCCTAAGAATTTTATAACATTTTAACAAGCCTTTGGTAAAATAAATTTATTGTTTGTTAAAAGCATTTACTAAAGAGTTATAAACCCTAAACCAGAGACCCTAAACCATAAGCATTTTATAACATTTTGGCAAGTGTTTTGTAGCTTTTTCAAAGTTTTTTTAAAATTATTTAATAGTGTTATAAAATCTAAAACTGAAGAATTTTATGACATTTTAAAAATAATTTTATAACTTTTTTTAAGTGTTTATTAAAATCATTTACTAGGTTTTTCTAAACCCGAATGCTAAACCCCAAGGAGATTTACTAAAGTATTATAAACGATAAGAATATTTACTAGTGTTATAAACCATAAACTTAAACCCTAAGAATTTTATAACATTTTAAATCCTAATCCCTAAACTCCAAACCCCAAACCCTAAGCATTTAAAAAAAAATTAAACCCTAAACCCTAATCTCTAAACCCTAAACCATAAAACCAAAGCATTTTATAACACTTCAATTGCTAAACCCTAAACCCTAAACCCTAAATATTTTATAATATTTAGTACATATATTACTTCAGTATTAGTACATACATTGCGTGCCCATCCAAATTTTATCATACTCTTGAATTTCTGTATTTCTCAGAGCACTTTTGGTACACAACATTTGATCTTGTTCACAAGCAACACATCTCTAAGCAATCGTAAGATAATTTTACTTCACTACATGGAATCATTACGATAAGTATTATATTGTATTGTGTTATGGAACCGTTGAAACGAATTTAAACGAACATGCCCAAGGAGTGGTTGTCCTATGTGACAGGTATCGAGAGTAGTGGGTGCTTGGATAACATCCAAAGTTCAAATGAATTTATGCCAAGTAATGGGCGTGTGTAGTTTGTTATAATCTCGGACAGATTCCATTACTGTAGAGTTTGCTATAGGCATATTCGCACAAAAGCATATTCCCTGACAAAAGCAACATATTACAATAAATCAAGCTATCAAACATGAATAATGGCCATTTGCGTTTATATTAGGGAAACTATGAAAACTCTGAGTTACACTAATAATGGCCACTTGCATTTATATAATGGAAGCCATGAACCTTGGAGTCAATGAAAGATTCAAAGGGCCTGGGTAGGGAATATAATCGTTGAAGGAAGTGGGAGAGGAGTGTTTTATTTGGAAAGGGTGAAAACGACAGAGATCTTTACAAAACCAAGAGACGATGGATTTCATTATAAAAAAGGGGAACACATGTTAATAATAAAATGCCATCATCATGTGGGTTGCTGGGCAGGTTAATCCTGAGGCTCAAGGAAGCGGCTACATCAATATGAATAGGCTATTCTGAAGTACAAATGGGCGACCATTAATATTGAGAGACACACTGAACCCAATTCTCGTACTGTGCTACGATTTACGCAACAGTTCATCGTTCCTGTTCACAGAGGCATGCGCAAAGCACATGGAGAATTACAATTTCAGTATGTGGGAAGTTTGTCATGTGACCATGTGCTCTCCAGGATTTTAGATGCCTATTCCCATTAAGTCTGTGGATGGGCAAACAACAATTGTGGGGATAGGTGGAGGGTTCGCGATGAACAGTCCTGCAGTGGCAGCCATTACTCATGTGTTGAATAATAAGGTTGACTTTGCCTCTGTTAATGGGGTGGATGATATCTTGGTATCGTCCATGGGAGCGGGAGCAATTGATTGTCCATAAAAAAGTGGGGAATAGATGAATGGGCCGATTATGAATATTGTGAGTGAAGAAATCTCAGATATTGTGGATCATGCATTCAACATGGCTTTTGGCGACAGTCCACAAAACTATGTAAGATTGCAGGTAATTTATAAAGAAACACATGTATGTTTATCAATGACCGTATACATGGATGGCATCGAATTCCATCTATATAACATTATTTTCTGTCAATTTGATCGTGTGTTCATTTCTGGGTACCCTGTCCATGTCATCCTAAGTTGTAGGAGGATGTTAATTTTGATTTTATGGATGAGCTCAATAGAAAAAAGAGGAGAGATGAGACTTTAATATGATGCAAATCTTGTAACATCTTTCACCAGACAAATTGGAGCTACACGTATGTAATACTTTCCATTCTCATTCAATATTTTCCACACAATGGCTGCATGAATTTGCGATGAATTTGGTTTAATCTAGTTTAATAATTGAACTACTTTGTAGTTTAATTAGTTTTAGGTATTTATCATATCTTTTATTATTCTCTATCCTTATTCAATTAGATTTTTATTTGTTTCATGCTAGTTTAATCAATCCATCATGTTTAACTGCCTTAATTTGTCATGTGGAATTAAAAGGTGTTTTTATATCTATCAACATAATCAGACTATTTCGTTAGTTGATTGACTCCCAACACAATTTTTTCCATGGATTTACCTCACTTGTGTTTGTAGAAATAGAAAGCTTACCTTTATTCCTAATTTAACTCTCCTCTACTATGCAACTTAATTACAATTTACACCTTGACTATTTATTAGACTATTTATTATTAGATTTAGTTTTATAAATTTCAAAGCTAATTACAAGATCTATAATATTATTAAGCTACATTTGAAATTATTGTTGTAATACATATACCAGCCATATCAAATCCTGTAAGACGGATATTTTCCTTTGCTTTATAGCTTGAGTGTATAAATATTTTTGTACGAATAAACTCCCTTAAATCTCTCAGTAATACTGGAAGTTAAATCTTGTTGTACATCATGAGACTATACATATACATAAATCTTAGTTTATGGGATTCGATATGTGAGAGGATCTATAATCTGTCATCGACACGAAAATGAAGAACCTGTAGCAGCGCTTCTCTACCCTGCAAGGACATCTTATCTCCATTATTCCTTGTTGTGATAGATAACATTTAAGGATAATTATTTCCTTATCTATGAATAACATTTATGGATAATTTTTTTCTCACATTTGAAATGTTGAGCACTTCCTTCAAAGTCTTGTTTATAATTATTTTCTACAACTACGGATAGCATTTATTTATACTTTTACTACCCCATTATACTTTTGTTCACACATTTGATACCAATATTGATCTCCTCACCTATCGCTAGGTAATTAATTTTTCTTTCGAGATTTAAACACAAATAACAAAAAAAAATGAATGGCTACAATTTTGAAAGACCTATCTATTGTGGTATAATGGTGATCAATTGTAATTAAATTAGAAATAGATCTTAACTGGGAAGGTATTTTTCATACGTAGACTATTTTTGTAATTTTGTGTTTGGGACACCCTAACCTCATTTGCTCCAATGTTGAGGAAGCTATTCACAATTGCATTTGAGAACACATAATTAATTATTTATATTGCATTTTTTTAATGTAGATTGTTTGTTGGTATAACATTCAATCGTTGATAACTGAATTATCATTCACTGTAAAATAATATGAAAATATGTAAGTATCCTAACTAGTATAAATAAAGAGAATGAAATGATATGTAATTAATTTTTTCTTCTTTTTTTTTATGTTTTTTTTAGGAGGATGGGGAGGAGGAGGAGAGGATGAGGTGGAGGAGGAGAAGGAAATTGGAAAAGGTTGAGGAGGCTGAGGGGGAGAGGAGGCCAAGCGGGAGGAGGCACGGGAGGAAGAGGAGGCAAAAGTGAGGGAGGAAGCTAAGGAGGATGAGGCAATTGGGGAGGTAGAGGAAGGGGAGGAGGAGTGGGCAGTGGTGAGAGAGTATGGTGAAGAGGTGGAGGGGGACAAGGAGGAGGAGGAGGAGGAAGAGAGAGAGGAGGGGGAGGTAGGGGGATAGGTAAAGGTAGAGGTGGGGGAGGAGGAAAAGGAAACGAGAGGAGGTGGAAGGGGTGTAGGAAGAGGGAGGCGAAGGGAGGGGTGGTGGAGGTGGTAGAGTAAGAGGAGGAGGAGGAGGAGTAGGAGGATGAGGAGGAGAGGTGGAAGATGTAGTGGTGGAAATGGCTAGGTTTGGGGGGGAGGAGGGGGTTGCAACAAGAGAGGAGGGGGAAGAGTGTTAGGATATTCCGACACATAGGAAATAGTTAAGTTCAGCTTGGTCTAGTATAGAGTTAGGTATAGAGTTAGGTAAAGTGTGTTTCTTTACCATTGTACATTTTGTAACTTACAATCCGACGGTCACGATATGTAGTGATCCGACGGTTCCTTCTCTCCTCGGTATTACCTACACTTGATCCGTGGCTTGACACCCGATTGGTCCATGAATTCTATTTAAAGCGCATGG